>JBBPCW010285387.1:0-10707 GCA_037974425.1 Phenacogrammus interruptus
CTCTCTCTCTCTCTCTCTCTCTCTCTCTCTCTCTCTCTCTCACACACACACACACACACACACATACACATACACACACACGTATCCTTTAAAACTGTAGAGAATATGGCGTTTTTGTGCTTTAGCCCAACTTTCCACAGTGTTTCTCCAAAAGGAATCTAGGGGAAAGGAGGCCATGAACATCCGTAAAACACACACACACACACACACACACACACACACACACACACACACACACATACACACACGCACACACACACAAGCACAAACATGCAAACACACACGCACACACATACAAGCACATACATACACACACACAAGAAGGACAGAGTGAGGCATGACAGTCTGTCCTTTATACTGAAGTTGTGTGTGTGTGTGTGTGTGTGTTAGGTAAGAGTGAAGTGGAGCGGGGTGTGCAGAAGGTGGCGCTGGCGGGAAAAAGGCGGGTACAGCTCAGAGCGGGGTCAGAGGTCAACCTCGTCAACATAGAGTCAAAACCATCCAAACGCTCGTCCTTCAGGCAGTCGCTACTACCCTTCTGTACTGAGAGATCACAGGTAATACACACTCACACATACAGATACACATATACAAGCACATTTATTTTAATACAGTTACAGGGTATGAAATATATACTGTGTATGATATATAAATATCTGTACATAACAACAATATACTCCATATGTATTATATGTAAGATATGTAACTATAATTATTATGTAATCATGCATACGCATGAATGCTGATACACACAGAATTAGACTTTCTCAAACGTAAAATGTTTGAGACTGACTAGGCCTCAGTTTTACTGTAACACACTGCCCCCCACTGTTTGGAATGCAAACGTACAACAGTGAAAAAAATCCCGTTTCTAATCTGGTTTCAGCTGTGAGGACAATGACTATGGCGTGTTTATATTTTAATATTTTAACCGCACTAAAGGGCACACATATCAAATTAGTCCCAAAATGGAACGCATTTAAACAGCTGGAGTATGAGAGCTGGAAGCCTTGTGGTTGTGTGTGTGTGTGTGTGTGTGTGTGTGTGTGTGTGTGTGTGTGTGTGTGTGTGTGTGTGTGTAATTACTGTGGGCAGGAACAGAGGCCACTTCCTCCCGAAGGAGTGAAGAACAGGGCTCAGATAAGACCTCCCTCCCTGTGCTGTTCCTCAGTGTCCAACAAGATGTTTCCCCTGACCCTCCACACCTGACCTGTGTATGGTGGATGAGTTCAGATGTGCTTTAATGAGTTAAGAATGTGTGGGGGTCCCTGCTGGACCGCTGGAGCACCCAGTGGAAAACCGTTTTACAGATTTTCGAGAAAATTAAGTGACATATAAAGAGCTCAGTCTAAGCTGCGGCTGGTTTTCATTGAATATCCAGGGGGGATTTTACCATGTCTGGCAACATGTAGTCAGCCAGCTTATACACTTCTATACCCACATGCAGTATATATGTTGATATTAAAGGCCCCCTAGCCCACATTCATGTTGGCCAGGTTTTTTACTCACATTCAGTATTTAATACTGAACTTAAAGGGCCCATACCCCAAACTTATGTCATATTTTGGTATTTTTTGTCATTATGGGCTGCTAATACGTACATGAATTTGTAAACATGATACAGGGAATTCCAAACAGACTGTTTTTTGTAGCTTAGTGTATGTGTGGAGAAGGAAACTTTAGAAGCAAGGAAAATTAATGACCAGATCTTCAGTGGTACATTACAGAGGTGTATATGCAACTTTTTAAAGCGCCTATATCACTAAAAAATGAGACAAACGTGGAAAATCGGTCCTTTAATTTTTATATAAAAATGCTATAATACTATGTCTGTGAGGACTGGCACAGGAGATGGAAGCAAGCGCTACTAAACAGTCCAATCCTGAACAGCACTCCAGGATTTCCACTAGACCAATTAGGCCTAGATCGGCATCACCTGAATACTAGGGGCAGGAAGAAAATATATACGATGCTGACTAGGACCCAGTACGAAGTACACTTGCCTAGTGTAGTTACCGAGCCTGTTTATTCTTGATCCCCATTCTAGGTTCTGACCCGTTTCTGCTCTTTCGACTTCATTTCTCGCCGGACTCTTTTTGTTTGCGGCCTTGGATTTTCTGGTTTTTGACTTTGGATCTGGACTTGGTTTCCCCTTTTGCCTTGTGGACTTTGGAATTAATAAATCCTACTTCTTCTCCCTCTGACTCTTTCTTCTTTCTTTGTTTTTCTGCCATTTCTTCTCTCCATTTTTCTGTTTCTTAATTTTCTCGCTCTTTCTGTTCCGTTCCCTTTTTTTCTGTCTTTTCCTTTTTTCTCTCCATTCCTCTCACTCTTTCTCTATTTCTCTGTCTTTTCTCTCATCTCTCTCTCCCATCCTTTCTATCTGTCTCTCCTTCTTCCTCTCTTTTGTCTTTTTCTTTCTCTCCTATTATTTTCACTCTTTCTGAATCTTTTCTATGTGTTGCCCTCTTCTGTTTGCTATATTTCTGTCTTTTAATTTCTTGCTCATTCTTTCTGTTTCCTCTCTCTCTCTCTTCAGGGAGGTTTTCTTACTCCTCTGCTCAGAAGGACGGCCTCCGCCAAGAACTCCCTGAAGAGGGCGCCGTCTGCGCTGTTTATTGAGCATGGTCGAGTCTTTCAGAGGAGAAAGGTAAGAAAATTCACAAACTTGCTAAACCTCATTATGATAAACCTCATAAACACAAACCTCATAACCTCATACACATAGACTTGCGCGTACGCATAAACCTTTGAATTGAACCCCCTGAGGGCCGAGGCCTTTCTGGTACTTTCAGGCAATTTGCTGCCCCTTTACATTTTTAAGTATTGCATCTAACTAAAAACATCTATGCCAAAGTGACAAATATTGTTATATTCTGGAAAGCCTCAGCTATAATAATAAGTAAAGTGAATGTAAAGAAAATATTTTTTTTTAATATTGTGTAAACATGACATGACAAAAAATATTTTCAGAGGTCTTCAAACAAAGTAAAAAAACACACTCTTATATGTCTAAGCAAGACTTTTGAAGTTCGAACCTTGTAAACATATATGTTGGCTACAAACTGGTAAGACACTGGAGGGAGCTTCGACCTCAGAGGGTTAAAGAGGACTTTAAATTGATTCTCTGTTCTGTGTGTGTGTTTCAGGAGTGGGAAACGAAGGCATCAGCTTGACATCAGCTCCTTCTTCTCAACTTGTTCACATTCCCATTTTATTATTATTATTATTATTATTATTATTATTATTATTGTTATTGTTATTATTGTTATTATTACTATTATTATTTTATTGCACTGAGAACATTTGCATTACTGAGCATGTGGATCATGCATGTGATTTGATTGATTCAGATTTTTTTTGGTGGGTACTTTTACTTTTTTATAATAATTGATCACAGCAACAATGTTTCAGTTTTTTTCTGGATGTTTCTATCACAGATTCAGTCCAACATTAAAGAAGAATTCCACCAACTTTACCCCATAATTCAGTGTTTGTAAACGGTGTTCAGAGTGGGTTTGGTGTCAATCGGTTCATTTTAGAGACTCTGATTTCTTTATAGTGGTGGTAAATGGAACCAGACAACAAAACAACTGCAGTCGTTTTATTCACTATTGACCCCCAGTGAAGCTCCACGTGTCTCTGAGTGCTTATGTGGATGCAGATGATGGTAAAACACGAAAATCTGAACGAAATCACTTTTCTTTGCCTCATGATGCCCTGCATCCTTTCACCACAAATGGGTTTAGTTTTAGGACCAAAAGTTTCTGAAAACTCTGGTAGTTTCAGGCGTCAGGTCACGCAACTATAACCATTATTAGTTATATATTGAACAATTTCCTCCGGGATAAATAAAGTTCTCTGATTCTGATTCTGATTACATGGAATAACTTTCTGTGAGGGAGCTTTTAGAAACAGATGGGCCATTCCACCGAATGGGTGCCATTTCCGTCCCCAGGAAATTACATGTATAAATGTGCACAAAAAATAACTGTAAAATACATTTTATCATTAAGCATAGTGTCTTGTACATTGACCTAATTGCACATTTAAGATATATAATTAATAACATTAATAAAAACTACCTAGAACACTAAAAAATAGCATTTGTTACCTGTCCCTGCGCTCTAACTATACACTTTACCTTGAAATATAATTACTAAAATCCTAATGCCATCTATGCTTTGAAAATATTTTTTTCATAAGAAAACCATAATATTTAAGTTAAAATACACATTTTAGTTGTGTCCCTAGGATTTCACTCAGTCCTGTTACCCAAACACTTTACCCCATCTGAAAACTCAGGAACATTCCACAAGTCACATGTTCAACAGGAAGTTGCATCAGTTCCAATAGTTAGTTCCCTCCTTTTTTCCCCTCTATATTTGATCAAATTTGAACTATGACTGGGGAGGTCAATCTAAATGTTCTGACCTGTTACCTAAATTAATTCTTGGATATTATCTGTTTATTTTTATTACTAGAATTACTAGCATAGCCATCATGTAGCTATATTTCATGTTTTTGCCAATTCTATTCTAAAAACTCAGTCTTTCAGTCCTGTTACTCATATAAAGAGTAACAGGACTGAGTGCCAGTAACAGGAGTGAGTAAAGTCCCCTGATTTATTAGTGTGAATATTAGACAGTGTAATACTATTCGACTTTTAATGCCGAGCACCTGGTGGCCGGGCCTATACCCATGGGGCCCGGCCGGGAAAAGCCTGAAGAGATGTCACATAAGTTTTGGTAACAGGACTGAGAAAAATGTAACCATCTTTGGCTTAGAAACCTTGTAAAAGATTAAGTAAAGCTGCCTGAGATTGACCAATACTTGTTTTGAATAGTTAAATATATGTGCTATTAGATTCAAAGTTGAAAAGAGATCAAAAATTAAGTTTAATTTGGAAGAGTTACAACAAGCAAATGGCACCCATTCGGTGGAATGGCCCAGATGTCTGATCCTATTCACCTCCACTTTGAATGATTCGGACTTTGTGTCACACATCAAACCCACACTGAACTGCTCTGTTTACGTTTTGAATATTTAATTGTTGGGGTATTATGTCAGAATATGACTGAACCAAAGAGAAGCTTTGATTGGTCTACATCAGGCAAGGCCCTATCTAGTGCACTGGATAGGAAGCATATAGATAGGAGCTGTTTGAGACTCACCCTAATTAACTCTGGCATTTAAAGCACAGTATTTAAGCGTCTGTCTCTGTTCGTGTGATTTTTTTTTTTGCACTGTTTTCAGCCAGAACCTGAAGAACAGGAACTTTGAGATGTCAGTGAGAGGCTTTACTTTTTATTGATTATTATTAGGAATAATTACCTCTTTTTTTAATGAACTCACGACAGCTCTGTGGTAACTCATCAGCAGTGTTTATTCTTTGTGCACATATTTTATATGGTCTTTTTATTATTATTATTATTATTATTATTATTTGCTAATGATGTGCCTTAACTCTGTTAATTCCTCTTAATTGATGCATGGAGGTGTAATTTTTTTGGTCTTGTTTAGTTTAGAGGATTTGGCTGGTGATGTAATAATAACTGTGGTATGAAAAAAACCTTTTGATGAACATTTTTGTACTTGTATAATAAATAAAACGACATTATATAATTTTTCCAGTAGTCTTGAATGAATGAGGGCAATCAGAACGTCGGTGTTTCAAATAAACAGGCCAGTAAGTGGACGCACAAGGTAGTTATAATAAAGTGGTAAGTGAGGGAATATAAGGCGGCTGTTTCCAATAAAGTGGCCAGTGAGGGAGTCTAAGGTTGGTGTTTCCAATATAGTGGCCAGTTAGTTGAAGCACAAGGCAGGGATTTCCTGTAACTGCAACCTCTACTGGGAGTTGGTGGGTCTCTGTGTTTGTTGGGACCACGCACACACACACACACACACACACACACACACACACACAGGCCCACAGAATAAAGGTATAGTATTATGGTCCCCTTTCTATAGTATATTTAACAATTATCATAACTTTATCACCAAGCTGACATCACCATCAATACAGGGTTTACAGACTCATTAAGTCTAAATCTGGATGGAATCAGCACTGGCTCTGCATTTTAGTCTAAGTTTGGATTTAATCCTTGTCTGGGACACTGACTCAGTAAAATGTAATAAGAACCCTGGAGAAAAAACAGCAATAGTCACATGTGAACACACCACAGCACACAGTGTGAAATTCATTCTTTTGAACCATTTACCAAGTGAAGCAGGGTGTGGAGACAGTACCTTGCTCAGGGGTACTTCAGTGATGACACCAGCAGTACTCGGATTTGACCCTGATACCCTCTGAAGCCACAGGCAACTCCCTAGCCACTAGGCCACCACCATTTTCTCTTATTTTGCTTCCAAAGATCCAGACTTTCTTGTTTTATAATGTAGTCTTGAGGATCGGTTCTCCAGGCTTCCTGAAGGACTTTCAGAGACTCTCATTTTCAGTCCAATCTTGAACCTGACACATGTAAATGTCCTGAACCAGTGAAGAAACAGGAGCAGAAGATTCCAGATTATCAGGCGGTGATCAGTATACTGGTGGTGCTGAATGCTGAGCGGTTGGAACTCTTTTATCTAGGCTCCTTATATCTTTAGGTACTTTGTAGGCTGTTACAGTAAAACATTCCCATTTCTTTCCTTTAATCTATTCAATATACTAAAGATAAGACAGTTCAACAGACATGAAATAGTGTTTTTGCACCAACATGGTGATTCAAAGCTAAATAAGAAATAAGACTATTGCATCAGACTAGACCATACTCTTCTGGTACTGATATTGGAATATTGCTGTGAGGATTTGATTGCATGACAGCATTAGTGAGGTCAGGTACTGATGCTGGATGATCAGGTTTGGATCTCAAAGGCTCTGGATGGAGCTGTATCACTCCAGAGACTCCACAGCCCAAAACTGGGGGCCTTTAAACCCCTCTTCCCCAAAGGCCTGGTGACCTCAGAGTCATACCTGGCTGCTCGATAGCGCTAGTCAGCTCTTCTCTCTGGAGATTTAAGCTGTGTGTGCAGCAGCTGAACTCCTGGATCAGCAGAAGATCAATCACAGCTGCAGAAGATCTGTTTGGTGAATCAGGTTTTGCTGAGATGAGAGAAACGAGCTTTGCCTCATCTGTACCGCAACCTTTGACACCTCCTGTCAGAGTGAACACCAGCCGAACCGGTTTAACACCGCAGCTGGAATCCAAAGCTTTCAGAGGAAAAAACACAGCTTTGGCACATTGCCTGGGACAGCATGTCCATGAAATTCAAACTGAAAAACCTAACACCTGAGGCCTAAAATATTTTCTGATTATTTCATTTTTTAATAGTCTATATGTGAGTTAACTCTTCAATTCCTCACTATTAAAAAAACAGAACTTCTAATAGACACTGATGATAAATACAGAATAACTTATAGTGATTACAAAATATGCAATACTGAATAGTGATTACCACTGAATAACTCTGAATAAAGTAGTAGGATTAGTATATGAATACTACTCCTACTACTAGAAATAATAATTAAAAAAAAAATAATAGTAATAATAGTTACAGCAATAATGGTTATGATTATTCATCCTGTTGTGTCCCCACTCAGTATGTGTGTTTTAAGGTATCTTTGTTAGTGTGTGTGTGTGTGTGTGTGTGTGTGAGTGTCTTTTCTGTACCCATGATTGTCGAAGCAGTAATTCACGTCTGAAAAATATTTGAATCCTGTCTAGAAGAAATGTGATTGGTGGGTTTAAATAAAGAATTAAAATGTGTTTAAGGTATCTATGCCAGTGTGTTTTAATTTACCCACTGCAGTGTGTGTGTGTGTGTGTGTGTGTGTTTGTGCGGGCGTGTGTATGTGTACATATGTATGTGTATATCTATGTATGTGTGTTTTTGTTTGTTTGTGTGTGTGTGTGTGTGTGTGTGTGTGTGTATGTGTTTTAAGGTACCTGCCTGAGTGTGTGTTTGTGCGTGTGTGTGCGTGCGTGCGTGCGTGTATATGTGCGTGTGTTGTGTGTTCTAGAGTATGCAGTTTCCTCATCTTTGTTTAATGTGTAATTCTAAGCTGTCTGAAAAGCCGCAGGACGGCCGACAGGTGTCGCGCTTCCCCCGGTCCTGTTCTCTCCGCGACTGCTCCAGGTAAGAAAACCCAAAAACAGTACCCCCTCCCTCCTACACCCTCCGCACCGCCTCCCGCAGGACGGCAGGGAGCGAGAGAGAGAGAGAGAGAGAGAGAGAGCCGGCCTGACTCGGACTCTGCCTCTCTCATCCTGCCTCAGGGACTCTCTCCTGCTCGGCCTGGGTCCTGCAGCCGCGGCTCGGAGGAGTTAAAGAGGATATTTAGAGAAAATGAGCTCAGAGGTTCGGGACTGACCGCCTGGCTCGGTCTGGACCAAGAGGAGAGAAGAGGAGAGGAACACACACTTAAACACACTCACAGGTGGGTCAACACCTCTCTCTGAACTCACTCCAGCACTTTTCTCCCACTTTAAGCTGTCTGGGACAGAGAGGGGACGCTTGGGACAGTGCCTGTCTCCGTCCCTATTGGAAAAAACAAGACTTTTTGGGGAATTTTTGGGAATTTCCCAGTCTCTCCGTCCAGTTAGCTTTAGTTTAGTGTACATTTTCAGAAAACTGGTCTGGAGGAGCAGCTGGGAGTTAAAACTGGGAAAACTGGAACAAAGAGGGAGGACTTTTATTGGTGCTGTTTTAAAGACGTGTTTACATCGGAGCTGCTGCTTAACCTCCTTTAAAGCCTCTTTTAAAATTATTTAACGACCGTTAAATCAGCAAGTGTGCTAATATTTATATAAATGATTTTCATTGTTTTATTGAAAGCACTTTAATGCCTTAGATTAGTGTTAATTGTGGCTTTTATACTTTACAGTATATTTTTAAGCCCTTTTGCATGTCCGTCAATCGGGGAATTTGAACGAAAAAGGGAGATGTGAGTGTTTTAATGTGTTTTTGTGACAGAATAATTTTTGTAAAGGTTTTAATGACTTTAAAGCTCCAACGTGTAAAACGAACTTAGGGACTTTTATTTTGTACAGATTGAGTACAGTGGATTACTGAGAATCTGTAACGAGACTCGTTTCGGGGTTGTGTGTGTGTGTGTTTGTGAGAGAGAGAGAGATGTCTTCTCAGACATTTATATTAATTTAGGGCTAAATTCTTTAAGTTTGGACTTGAGCTGTATGATATGGGCAAAATATCAGTACTGTGATTTTACTACTGCATATTGCCATTGTGATTCATTTCAAGATGATTCATATCATCACTTTTCTGGAATTCAAAAGGCTTAATGTCCATAAATATTGTTTAAATGGTACATTAATTCCCCAACCCATACAATCCATATATGGAGCATAATCTATAATAACAGCATGTTCTCAAATCACAGTTTTTGTGATGTCACAAAACCAACACATTTCAATATATCGTATTCAGTCTACAGCAGTTTAACTCCAATTCATGCCCTGAATCATTGATTTGAACTTTTAACTGTTAAAACTGAGACTTTGTCAGATTATTTAAAAACCTTGATTCATCAGAACACCCTCTAACTCACCTGGAGCTGTGATTTGTCACCCTGTCAAACACTGTGATTGGTTAGAGGCTTGTTTGCATATTGCGTCTCTTTGCAATATCAGTATTGCTGAGACCGATATCATGATAACGATTAACAGACGGCGTGATGGGAGGGTTACCCTGCTGTAGGGGGAACAGGTGGATATATGTGTTGGTGTCTGAGACTTCACAACATCAGTCAAAATCTGTGAAATCAAAACAAACTGTTTTTGGATCAAAACAAACAGTTTTTGGTGGTGAATGTGGCATTCCAAAACTAAGGTCTTATTTTTTTGACTGAATCCACAGAATGGGCCCTTTAAAGGGTTATTTGGTCAGTCGTTTGTTTTGCTTTTAAAGTGTATGCAGGCCTTTTTCTACAGAATATTTTAATTTTTTTCACATTTGCCATCAGAGACTTTTATTTTATATAAAGGGAGGAAAAGTTGGTTTTCTTTGTCATGGTCTCTTGAATGCGTTTCTATGGTCAGTGTGTTTACACACAGTTGGAAACTACGCAGCTTACACACCTGGGGGCACATTTCTCTCTGTGTGTGTGTGTGTGTGTGTGTGTGTGTGTGTGTGTGTGTGTGTGTGTGTGTGTGTGTGTTCGAGTTACATCGCTGTTGAAGGAACGGATCTGTTGGGTAACTTGAGGACCCCCTGTAAAAAGAAATGTTTAGAAACACTATCTGGAAACAAATGTAAACAAACATTTACAAGTGAAAACAAGAAGTGTGCAGACATTCAGAAAATATTATGTACTGTCAAGTACATTCAGTGTCAGTCTAATTTTCAGTTACAGCTCAACAGCTCAAGTCATTTTTCTAGATTTTCTTTCATTTCCACCCTAGATGATCATGTTTGTACTTTAAATTCTGCTTCTTTTCTTTACCTTAAAAATAGTCATCCAGATATTTCCACCCCTAAAACCTCTCTAGACCCTCAAACGACATCCAGCTCTTGGTTAAGGTGGAGCAGCCTTAAGGACCACTGATTTAAAAGAGGAGGACAGGGGCTGGGTTTTGGTGTGTATTGGACCATGAAATTATTGGACTGTGTGTGTGTGTGTGTGTGTGTGTGTGTGTGTGTGTGTGTGTGTGTGTGTGTGTGTGTGCATATGTGTGTGTGTGT
>JBBPCW010285395.1:0-10705 GCA_037974425.1 Phenacogrammus interruptus
TTCATATAAAATGTGATGTCTTCCATTATTTGTCCATTATCCTGATGAACCATGTTGCATTACAGCCCAGTACACTTATCTGAGCATATTGTAGATATTTCATTACACAGAGAGCATAATTAATCCTGTTTACTGCAGCGCAGTACATGAACCAATTAATGTAAAAAAAAAAAATACTCATGGTAGTATTGATAGCATTCTTTTGAAATGTAGCTCTGTCTACACTTTTATGTCTATTATGATTCACGTTTCCTACTATTAATACATTGGATCACTTTAGAATTGATGAAACATGTCCAAGGCTGATGGATCAGTGTGTAACACCCTGCACACTCCTCAAAAGATGTCCTAAAAACATGAACCTTGCCCAACTAGTCAAGCATCGTATGCAGCGACTTTAAGCGATGATAAAAAATGTTCTTAACCAGAATTAATTAATCAACAAGGAATTCTACTAATTTTTCTGCATAGTTGAGATGGATGAGGTGTAAACAAAGGCATTCAGAGTTGTTTGGATGCGAAATGGCACACAGAAATCTACTGAAAAAATACTAATTTTATTTGTAATCCAAAATGACCCGTGAACAGGATTTTATGCAAATGCTGAAAATAGTGGTAAATCTGGGGAAAAAAAATGGTTTTCCTAACTACATCTTCCGTGTACCATCACATGCAACACCACATGAACAGTATTGTGAAAGTGTCGGAGGCACTGCAGTTGTGTAATAATCTAATGTCAGGTTGCTTTCAGAGCCTTTAGATGCCTCAGATGTTCCTATTACCACGACTATGAATGAATCTGACTGTAAAAATCAGTAGAATTCCCCTTTAGGTTTGCTTTTTTCC
Organism: Phenacogrammus interruptus; assembly: GCA_037974425.1. Taxonomy (NCBI): domain Eukaryota; kingdom Metazoa; phylum Chordata; class Actinopteri; order Characiformes; family Alestidae; genus Phenacogrammus; species Phenacogrammus interruptus. The sequence continues at coordinate 847 of JBBPCW010285395.1, forward strand.
CCATTAATAAATAATGGAAACTTACAGCCACAACTGATAAACTGCAGCATAAAATGTTGATTTTTGGCCACAGGAAACATTTCCGGTGTGCAGATAAGATCCAGATATGTTTTTGAAAAATGGTGTCAGTATTAAATCCAGGAATCACAATAAAAAGTAAAAGAAAAACAAACCCGAACATCAACATTTCCCATGTTTCATACGGAGGTGCTTTAACAGTGCTGACGTTGTGTACTCTTTAACACCACGAGATATCACCGCCTTGCACATGAGACACACTGCCTTGCTGCAGTCACCTTCTTTAAGAGAGAAGTACTTCCACACCGGGCTGGATTTTGCTATGGTTCTTTTCTGCATTTCGCAGTGTCTGCTGGTACAGTGCACCGTGTTATTGCATATGATGCGGTTGGAGTAGCTGAAGGCAGCTCGGAACTCTACAGGCCTGTTTAGTGAGGCAGATTCTGCACAATAGACCCCTCCTGTAGTGCACGGCTGCTGACCGGGTGCTTGCAGCACCCTGCTGTGGTCACTTTTTTCAGAAATCAAATCCCAGTTCTGTGGAGACCAGCTCTGTGTGCTTGCATCTCCATTGTTCGTAACATCAGCTGAAGGTGTGTTCACTGACTCAACTTTAACCTTCGCAGGAAACTCAGTCATCTCTTGATCAACAGTTGGTGCATTTAAGAGAGAGGAGCACTGGAGAGGTTCCTCGGTGTAGGTCTGCCTACTCTCAGGCTCAAAGTCAGCATCTGCAGGGTACGAAGACTCTGATTTTATGTTGTTTTCTTCCTTCAGTCCTCTGTGTTCATTCTGGCTCTCCTGGGGCTCTGATTCCTGCTCCAGGCTTGAGTTGCAGTCTTCTTGTCCTAGTGGCAAGGAATGGACTACACCTAACAGGGAAGAAATACGTGAGCATGCATACTTGCGAAAGCAACTGACCTCAGCAAATGGTTCACTGAGTCATTCAAGCATGGTGATGACTACAAAAGACAGAAACAGCTCAGAAGACATCAGGGCACATTCAGTTGTTTTCAAATAGCATTGAGTTATATACATTGCATGGACAAAATATTGGAAGGCCTGACCATTACACTTACAGGGACTTGACATACATAGACTTTAATAGGGAGAAGCTATAACAGCTTCCACTCTTCTTGAACGCTTTCTACAAGACTTTGGAGTGTGTCTGTGGAAATGTGTGCTCATTCATTCTGTGGAGCATTTATGAGATGAGGCACTGATTTTGGACGAGAAGTCCTGGCTTGTAATCTCTGTTCCAGTTCATCCCAACGATGTCGGATGGGGTTGAAGTTAGGGCTCATTGAACCATGTCTTTATGGACCTTGCTTTTTGCACCGGGGGACGGTCATACTGGAATTGAAAAGGTTCTTCACCAAACTCCACAAAGTTGGAAGCATGGTGTTTTCCTTAATGTCTTGGTAGGCTGAAGCATTAAGATGTATTTGGCCTAGACCAAACCCTGAAACACATGAGTGTCCCAATACTTTTGTCCATACAATGTAGTTATATGCTGAGTTGCTGAGCTCTTAAAGAGTAGATTATCGGTAGTCGTGTGTGCAACGAATAAGGACCCTGATATCCCACATCTTACCGGGGCGTGTTTCTGTAACACTGCAGCTTGTGATCTTCAACATTTCCTTCAGATGATCGTTTTCTTTCCGTACCCGAGCCGTTTCCTCCTCGTACTCCTTCATCGTCATGTTTACCGTGTAAATGATCTCATTAAGGGCTGCAGACAGTCTCTCAGACAGGAACGAGTTTAAACGGTCTAGTCTGGTCATTTTACTGCTCCTAAAATCCGAACTGCACTGAAATTCTGAACAGGTCTGTTTACACTCACCACTCTGGTGATGTTTGGTTCCACTCTGATACAAACTGAATGAAGAGTGGTGAACTCTACTGCCACTCACTGGACAGGAGAAATACTGGTAACGCATGTAGAGCAATGGGCGCTTCCATTTGTTGGGGGTGTAGTGCAGTGGTGGGTAAGCTTCACAAAGTCAATAATATAGTAATAAAGAAGGTGGTAGACTAAAATTATTATTTAAAAGGGGAAAAAAGTACACGTTATGGACACACCTGTTTTTCAGGGTTTGGACTAGCCCCCTTATTTCTACCACTTTTCACTTTCCTGCCATCCGGCAGGAGACTCCTGACAATACACACACGCACAACACGATTCAGGAACAGTTTTTTTTACCGCAGTGCGATCAGACTATTTAACACACAGTAACTGTGGTCCTCTCTGTTGTACAATACATCTGTTCTTCACACTATGTGTAATACTATAGCACACAACACTTTACACTGCACTCACACTTTACACTGCACTGTCACTTTACTTTATTATATACAACTCAACCTGTGACAAGGGGCTAACAGAAACAAGACTACATATAAGAAACACGAGGAGCAGGGAAAGTGAGGGTAATGGTGAGGATTGACCAGCAACTGACATACACTTTCACTGAACTTAAATACACAACCCCACTGAACCAATGAACCTATGGAATCAGATTTGTGCCAAAATGTTTGAGCAAAACTTCCCTAATATCAAACGAAATTCATTCAATATTCATTCTTGCCTGTGAGACTTTAGGGGCTTTCAGACCAAACACGGCACATGCTGCGCTTGCCACAAGGGTTTGCACTTCCTCTCAAAAAACAGCAAGAATGAGCTCAGCGCAAAAGTGGGCGTGGTTTTCTAAACTCTCCTGTCCCGGCTAACAGAGTTAGCACTAGCGCTAGCTCTGATAGCACCAAGAGAATATGCTGTGGGCTTTGTAGGTTCTGGACACTCAGAGACTTTTAAGATTAGCTTTTCCTCCATACCCGCTCTGTGTGTGCGTGTGTGTGTGTGTGTGTGTGTGTTTAGACGGGGCAGACCGAACCCTAGCCTGCTTCAATATTATTATATAAAAGAGTACAATCAATAAAATGTTTTTCAACGTAATGTTCTTGTATATTTCTCACTGTATTTTTAAGGGGCGTCTTTATCTTCTAGCTATTGTTTAGTGAAGTCTGGTTTGATAGTTTTGCTTAAAACACTTATTAAATATTAAAATAATAGGTAAACTACTCAAAATATTCAGTAGTGATAGCACTGTAGTGGTGCGACCCAAAAATAACAAGCTAGAAATACAGCAAGACAGTTGGTGTAAATGTAGACTCTGGACACTCAGAGACTTTTAAGATTAGCTTTTCCTCCAAACCCGCTTTGTGTGTGTGTTTGTGTTTAGATGGGGCAGACTGAACACTAGCCCGCTTTGATTCTTTGATTCTATTGGTCGCGCGAAAATGCGTCACGGCGTGCAACGGTCAAAGTTCAACAAATTTCAACTTTGACCGCGGTGCGCGCTCAAGGCTGTCGAGTTGCGCGCTGCGGCGCAACACTTGAGATGAAGCGCTGACGTAACGAACCGAGGCTTCTTTTGTCATTGGTCACGTGTATTTCTGCTTAGCCGATACACGCCTCGAAGCGAGGCTTCGTTTGCCACGCCCCCTTATATTCGATACGCACTTCGGAGCTTCATGTGCCCATCACTACAATTGATTAATTGTGGAGCTGATCTTGTGCACAAATCTCAAATCTCATACGTGATCCGAACTGGCGACGGTTGTTGCTTTCCGTCTTAGAAGCCCGCATATCAAAAAAAAAAAAAAGCCCTCATATCTTGCAAAGTCCTGGGGCACGGAACTGTCACTCAAATACCTGCTGGCAAATGAGTCAAAGCCCCGCCCACACAAGAGATCTGTGCCAAAACTGTAAACGAAACTGAAAAGGCAGCAGCGAAACTGAAAAACTAGTGGCAAAATTGAAAGTCCAATAGGGAAGTTTTGTTTGAACATTTTGGCACAAATCTGATTCCATATGAACCAATATGAACCAATAGTTACACACAATAACTTAACCAAAACACAAGGCACCTGAAACACTGTGATCCTAGACATAAATGTAACCTGACTTCAGAATAAAAGTCCCTGAATCCAAAACCACAATTGCGGCCTCTACTGGCTGCTCCGTGGATGTCACAATTTTGAATTTCCACTTCAAGGTTCAGGGAAGCAAGTGGAATTACAGTGAAGGCAGACAATGAACAGGAACGGCCTCCTCAAAGCCACACCTTTTTTGGATCTGATATATATCCAATCTCACATCTCCACCAGACTCCCTGCCTCCTGGATCCATCAGCAATGAAGCTGCAGGTCGCTCTGGTGCTCATCTGCTTTGTCTTGTGTGAAGGTACAGAGCTGGATGTGTTGTATTGTACTTCATTACAGTTTGCTTATGTATTGAGGTGTAATGAGGTTATGTAATGACCCTTTAAATCTATTTAAATTGATTTGGAATCAGATGCAGGGCAGAATGAGTATGTTCAGGGAGAATTGAATAACTGATTGTTATGTGTGTGAGTGTGATTCGACTCCATTGTTTTACTATTGTTGTTGTTGTTGTTGTTGTTGTTGTTGTTGTTGTAATTGATTCATTGTCACGATGCAAGTTTCTTACACATCTTTTTTCAGTATAGTAGAATATCCATGAAACTGAAACGTAAATGAAAGCACTGTAGCATCATTATTCAATAATTCCATTTCAAAACGCTTCCTTCGGTTAGCAGTTAAAAAATACAGTCAAGATCGATTAGTTTAGCTTGCAATGCAAATGTGCTATCTGGTCACTTTTGTTATTTTTTTTTTTTTATATGTGTGTGTTTGTTTTAACATGCCATTTTATTCATTTGTATGTTCATCTGTCTAGTTTTCAAGGCTTCCACTGCACTGAAGTGTTTCATCTGTATGGGCGCACCGTGCACAATTGGGACCTGTAATGTTGGTGACGCTTGCTGCTTTAACAACACAGGTCAGATAGAATTCCCCAACTGACACTCAAACATTAATTTAGATCTGTGTGTGTGTGTGTGTGTGTGTGTGTGTGCAGTTTCCCCACAAAGATTCATTTGTGTGAGCAGGCAGAATTATATTTTCAAAATGAATCACACCAATCAGCCAAAGACCACTGACAGGTACATTGAAGAACACTGATGTACAGTGTGACCAGTCAGGTTGGGTGGAGGTGGAGGTGGGACAGCGATTTAACTGTCGGTTCTTGATATTGAGGTTGGAAGCAGGAAAAATGGGTCTCAGATACTTTTAGAAGAACAACTGAACACTGGCAACAAGGCATGTCTTGTGGGGGTTCCTTGTATGCAGTAGTTACAAACTACCAAAAGTGCTCCAAGGTAAGCAAATGGGTCAAGGGTTCCCAGGCTTCATTAATGTGGGGAGTGAAGTCTAGCCTGTCTTATCTGATCCCACGGCAGAGCTACTGGGACACAAACTGCTGACAAAGTATAAGCTGGTTCAGATAAAGGTGTCAGAACACCAAGTGCAGCACAATGTGATGCTCTGGGTGATGTTCTACTGGAGAATGTTCTGTTACATTCACCTAAACACTGCAGGCCAAGTTCAGCCTTTCATGGAGACATTGTTCTTAATGGCAGTTCATCTGTCATTCACCCCAGACTGCAAAAACCTTTCAGGAACAGTTTTAGGAACATCACAAAAGATTCAAGGTGCCTCCCAGTTTCCAATCTGATCGTGCATCTGCGGGATGTGCTGGACAAACTAATCTGATCGACAGAGATGTGCAGAACACAGAAACGCTCACCACTAATAAGCAAACATAACAGGCAGTCCATACATTAACTCAAAATCTATTTTTTTACTTGAAATTATCACCAACTATAAATTACATAATGTAATTTCAGGATACATTTCACTGTGTGTTGTACTTGTATGACTGCATGTGACAAATAAAGTATCTTGAATCTTGAAATCTTGAATTGAATAGCAACTATATATTGCAAATCCCAGACATACATTTCTAAAAAAAAAAAAAAAAATGCAATTTCCTTCCTTAAAAATCAAGAGGACTGTAAAGGAATTATGTTAGCTTTGCTCCACTGAACCTCTAAAATGTGTTTTGTTTTTTCAGATCCTGTTTTAGGCTCTGTGAAAGGATGTGTAAACAAGACAGCGTGGAACATGCCATGCTGTAGCACAGATCTGTGTAACAGCGCTGCAGGGGTTACTCTGAGCCTCCTCACGGTGCTGGCCCCTCTGCTTTCCTCTGTCTTCTTCCTCTAAACCCTCCACCGACTGGAGCAGCAGATTAATTGTCTCTAAATATTATTAATATGGAATATTGTTACTGTTTGGAAATAACTGTGATTTATCTAGGAATGTGTGTGTGTGTGTGTGAGAGAGAGCGAGAAAGAGAGAGAGAGAAAAAAATAGAGATGTGGTAATAATACTGTGAGAGCATTAGCTGTAACCGTATCAATAAAGTATGAAGACTAAAAAGGATGTGATTCTATTTCATTTGATGAAGGCTTCATTCCAAATGTAATTTTTCAGGCTGTTCCAGATGAATCTGTTTCTCATCACCAGAAAAAAAGAACAGTGACTGTTTAGCTGTTTTTCATTTTAAAGCATCATTAATGATCACCCCTCCAATTTGAAGCCCCTCTTAACCGCAGTGTCTTAAAGCCCCACAATATGTTTCCTAAGACCCTCTATTTACTTCAGTTCTTATTAACTGGTTGTCTTGGCTGCTGAATTCTCTTCAACTTTTTAAGTATGCATAGTATTTTTGATATATGCATACTATTCATCAAGCATGTGTATAAATTGCATGTAAACCCTTTATAAACTATGCATACTACTTTTAATGCATGTACATTACTTTTAAAGAATCATCGTTTTTATCAAGCATACATACTACTTTTAAAAGCAAGATATGTCAGTTCATTTATAACAGACTGAGACAAGGGTGGTGTCTCAGAAAATTACAAAAATGCAATAAAAATGTTCACCAGTAATCAGTGATACAATTTAAGTATGTATACTACATTTGAGGTGTGCATGCTTCTTTTGATTTATGCATATTGCTTATCACGCATGCATACAATTTATAGATTTAAAATATATTATTTATAATCTATGCACACTGCTTTTTAACAGTGTATATATTTTTTAAGAACGATTTTTAAGCACCCCGTAGTGCCACCTAGTGGGGTTCAGACACAGGACACAGACAGATGTGAGTCAGAGTGAAGCAGGGCAGGACCGGTTCAAAAAATATGACGCGATACTGCGTCTGCCCAAATTTACCATCGAAAAGGAATTTCAATATTGGTAATGTCCGGTATGCCGGATGGCCAGTCCTGTACTGGAGGGAAGAAGATTGTTGTGTTCTTTTATTTACAGGGTGAGGAATATGTGCTCTCAATGGAAGGGTGCGCTGGAGAAGGTGCTAGGCTTATTATCGTCATGTACAGATAACAAGAGAGTCTCATGACTTATTTCAATACTGGTAATGAGACTGTCTTGTTATATGTACATGTCGATAAAACTTAATATATATTGATACATTATATTGAAATACAGTATATACATTTGTCCTAATATAATTGCACAATAGATCTAGCTTATATTGTAGTTTTCTTTGACTTGTCTAGCTGCTTTTGGAGTCCTGGTAGGTCCTACTCCTGTCCCCCTAGCCTTATCTGTCTGTATCCCCCCGCCCTCTCTCTTTCCTGTTTGATATCCTTGATATCCTGTTTGATATCCTTCGTTCGTCCCTGGGCGCTGCGTTCATGGCTGCCCCTTGCTTCACTTGGTGAATGGGTTAAATGCAGAGGGTGAATTTCGTGCTGTTCACACTGTGTGCAGTGGTGTGTTCACGTATGGCCGAATGATCACTTTCACTTTCACTTTTTCACTTGATAGAGAGTAAAATAATAAGATTAAAAAAAATAAAGATCAGTATTCGCAAGTATTAATAGGTTATTAGGTGCAGGGAATGCCATGCTCTGGGGCTAATCCGGGGGCCATGATCTGTACCGTCGTCCTTCTCCTCTTCAGCACATTGAACAGTGCCAACATACTACTTTTTATGAATTCATGCTACGTTTTAAGTATTCTTATATATTTTTTAAGCAGGCACACTATATTTTAAGCATCGAAACTACTTTTTAAAAGCATGCAAACTGATTTAAATATACATTTTAGCTTGCATACTATCTCTTTACTTCTACCGCCCCCACATTTTTTATCAGCTAAAAAGTGTAATTTGCATGTTTTGCATGTATTTTTCCATCACAAAATTGAAAATATTAAACAAAATATTATCTCTATACAGTCAGTGTGATATGCACACATATCCACACACAGAACAAATATGGCCTTCCTGTCTTTGTTTTTACTAGTATCCGCACGTTGTGCTATAGTAACAAGATAATCAATCACTTCACGTGTCAGTGGTTTTACAGTGCTGTGACCTATGGGTGTTTGTTTAATATAGGCTCAGTATAGATTAGATAGCCTAAGACCATGTCCACACCTACACAGGTATTTCTGAAAACGGAGATTTTCCATTTTCGGTTACAAAAAACATCACGTCCACACGAGCATGTTTTTAAAAATATCTCCGTCCACACGCAAGCGCAAAAAACACTGTCAAGAGCATGCCAAGGCAGCAGGTGGTGATATAACCTTAAACCGTATAGCATTGGTGACCAATCAGAAGCCTTGGAGGGGGAGCATCATTACCTGTTTCTGGTAGACAAACAATGGTGCAAATAATAAACCACCAATCGCAGTTCCGACCGGGGTATATTCCATGGAGCAGGATTAAGGAAAAGTCTGAATTACTTTCCCTTGAAATAAGCCAGATTTTCCCTAAAGCCTGTTTCATGGAATACCCCCCAGGTCTCGTCCAAAACCGGCGTCGATGTTGGCAGCGGGCGCAGGGCAGAGGCAGCGCCTGTGTTGAATGTAATAGCATCCAAAGCTGACTCTGACGTTTCTGCCCTTTATACTGGATGGACAGTAACTCCGCGCATGAGTATAAACACACCAACACTTCTAACGCGGTTGAGAGCCGCAGTATTTTGTACACGTCAGGCATTTTAGATGACAACCAAGGTGCATACGATGACGTTATATGAGTGCCGCACGGTCCATTTTTCAAAATCTTCGTTTTTCTTGTCCACACGCAAATGCAGAAACTGAGTTTTCAAAAATCGCCACTTTTTAAAAACCTACATTTTCACTGACCCAAAACGCCGTTTACGTGTGGAAGAAAGGCCAAAACGCATAAAAAAGCATCCGTTTTCAGAAATACCCGTGTACATGTGGACAGGGCCTAAAACTTAATTTATCCCTCGGGAAGATTCCGCCGGGAAATTCAGTTTCAAGCAGCAGTACACCAGCGTAGTTGTAAATGAAAGTTATAAATGAAAGAAAGAAATGAATGAAAAGACAAAGATAAAAGAAACATAATTATATATAAGAAAAACAAGAAAGGCTGTCCGAGCCACTGTAAGAAAATGAAGTAATTATTATTGCACAATAAGCAATTATAAGTAAGTATTGCACATATAATACATAATTATAAGTAATTATAAGTATAGCTGAGTCATTGTTCAGTCAAGTGGTATGGCCTTGCGGCTAGCAGCCCTGGTGGGTATGATGCATGTTATATTGAAGAGATGGCCAAGGAGAGTGTGCTGGTTGTCTGATTCAGGAGGCTGATTGCTCTGGGGTAGAAACGCCAGTACTGTATTCTAGCAGCAGAGAGGTGCAAGGATGCAAATGTGTTAGAGAATGCAGGACATCAATATGTAGCCCTGTGGGATTTTAGAGTTATTTGTTTTTCAAGTTATTTTTATTTTCATTTTTATCTTGTTTGTTTACCTTTAAAATCTGTCTGTAAATGTTAAAACTGCAAAAATAATGTTTATTTGAAAATAATTAAGTTTTTGAAAGTGCTGTT
>JBBPCW010285449.1:0-10704 GCA_037974425.1 Phenacogrammus interruptus
AACACTCTGGACAGAGTAATTACTGCCCCCACAGGTAAATACACCAAACTACAGATCGGGTGTCAGGCTGGCGTTAAACGGCGTCAGTCGAATGCCAGTTGAACGTTGATCAAGCGTCGCTACCCAACGCCACAAAAACGCCTATGGCGTTCAGAGCGTGTTCATTTCAAATGTCCGTGTGGACGAGGCCTTACTGTGGGTTTGTACATGTACTTGTGTCACCTACATGCGGTTTCAGCGCACAGTTCAAGGACATGGGTGTATGTCGCTACTCTGGGGTCTGTATCTTTGCAGTCATTAAGCTATTTCCTCAATAAATAAATCAATAAAAGATTTCTGATTCTGATTCTAAAATGCCCTTTTCTGCTGTTTCCAGATGCTGTCTGAAGCTAGGAAACATCAGCACTGTCCAGAATCACCACAAGCTGTAAGCATGGCACAATCTGAAGTAGCATGTGCCCTGCTTCATGGTAGCATTTCTCAGTGTTAGATCCAGACTGTATAAACTGACTCTATAAAACTTTAAAGATCTATCTATCTATCCAGGCTCTTATTTAAATAAAATATATTTTTCTCTGATTATGCATAATATTTAACTATTTCTTAATTTAACTATATCATTCTCAGTGTCAAACTGACTATAAACTGTATACACTTAACAGTGGGAGGGAGCATTTTTCCACAGGGTAGCATGAATCGCTAGACTCTTGTCGATTTGAGCTGCGGTAGCATTTTTCGACCAGGCACATAAATCATCAGAACACCAGAACTATTATATTTGGGAGTGATGTATGAGTGAAGCACATCACCTGACGCCCGTGCATTTTTGTACATTGTCTTAAACTGTACCTTATAGATGGACGTATGAGGAATTTCTTTCCCTCAGTATATTAGGTCACATTTTTTATTTTTGTGACCATTACTGCACATGAACAGTGCAGAAAAAGTTATTAAATATAAGAGACAGTGAATGTGATGTTTATAATTCATTCACTCATGTGCTCATTTAAATGTTTAAATACTTTTACAGCAAAAGTGTGCAATTAATCTAGATTAATTAATTACAGAACTTTTTTTTATCGTGTGACACCACTAGTTTTTATGTAAAGGCAAGGCATAAGGGCAAGTAGCCACTCACAACTCTAATACTTCTATCAAGATTTTCCCACATCAGTGGTCATAAGTCAATCATCCATCCTGTGGTAAAATGACATTCCTATGGAAAACAAATGTTCGAATAGGGCTTAGCTTACACTCCAATCAAAGCTACCTTAAAATAGGCGCTGCCCAGCAGATGGCACTGGCTAGTAACTTCATAGGAATCGCCTCATAACAGCTTATAGTTTTTGACTGGTGAACCATTCATAAAGGCCAAAATGGTGAACTTCAAAGGGACTGGCCAAAGTGGCAGCAATGTGAATCCCACTGGGAAACTGGGAACCAAAGTATTCCTTCATAACCCTATTACTGGTAGACATTTATAAACACGCTGATCACAGATGAATGGCTCCGTTGCTTCCTCCTACCAGGCTCATTCTGAAAGCATTGTTAGACTAAATAATCACAATTCCTTTAATTTAATCAGTAAATAAATTTCAATCAATTAGTCCTGCTTAAGTACAGAAACAATTCATAGACAAACAAAAGCCATGTCTCTCTCTCTCTGTCTCTCTCACACACACACAACCGCACACACACACAAAATACACACACAAATACTCTCTATAATACACCTAAAGTCTTTCAGAACCTGTGATTCGCGCCTTTTGCAATCCCGGACAGAACGTGATAGGAGCTGACCATCCGCAACAAAAGAGAATCAAAATAAATAATATAATAAAACGTGACAAATCTAAACATTAATCTGGAGAGACGGCGCTTGGGGAAGGGATAAGCAAGTGATGGTGCGAGGGTGTGTGTATGTGTGTCTCTAAGCAAGGGCTGAATGTGAAGTGGCTGTGTCGGTGTGTCAGGTCTGCACATGTGTGTTAAGATGTTAATGATTAGTAACAGCTCCACTTGAGTCCTGCAGCTACTCTTTGTAATCCAACCCCACGTGTTTTGTTCCATTAAATATGAACACAGTGCAATAGGATGCATTAAGACTGAACAATATCGCTTGGCAACCATTTTCATGGCTTCCAATTTTGATTTCAAATAATTTTTTTAGTAGTTTTTTTTGCTTTTGTTACTCATGTTTGCTGTCATCATGTCATTATGCTTTAAACATCAAGTTATAGTAAAATCCTACCTTACTGTAGTATTCTGCTTATATCATGCAGCCCTATTTACCATTTCTCTTGAATGATGCAGACCTGTCCAATGGATCCAAATCCATGATTCTCAGGTCCAGTAAACCTTCCTAGAACATGTTACCCTACTTGAAAGAACTGACAGGGTAAACCAAGCCATTCCAGGAAACAAAATCTAGGCTGAAACAAGTGGGTCATTGCGGGACAAAAATGTATTCCAGGTAGATGAGCTGACTGCATGTGGACCTCCATACTTCCCATAGTCCCAGTATGAGTCCCTGCAACAAGATGCTGGAAGTCCAGCTGGACCATATGAACTGGAATGATGTAAAAAGGCTTGGCCATGAAGCGCTGAAGAAAAAACACCTTCAGACATTCCGTAGACCTAAGCTGTAGAGACAGAAATGCACAATGTCCAAAATATACCAAAAAATAAATATTTCATGCTATAGTATCACAGCTTATAAGTTATTTAATATTCAGAAGATTTATACTCAGGCTCCGCCAGATTTCTTTTTTGGAATTATTTATAATAACACTGGGTAACAAATGTTTATGAAAGGTCTGTTTCATTGCAATTTTTGCTGTGTCTTAGTCAAGTTTTGAGAGAAAGAATTTTTCCCTACCTTCAATGGTTCTAGAAGTAAACTAAATTGTATGTATATTTTTCATTATAAGGGGGTTATAATACTGCTATTATTCTCACTGATGCGTGTGTCTCACGCTTTTTGTTGCCAGGTGCAAGAGCAATATCAGGCACTTAAAACATTCCAACATACCCAAGCAACATTAAGAATACAGCCACATATAATCCCCTATAATTACTTACTCCTTTTCTTTACAAAGACAAAAGCAAGTTAATGAAAGGTATTAAAATAACCAGCAACATTTAAATAAAGAGAAACATATTCATTAGTCTGGTTGAATGAAAGAGCTGGATGACATGCAGGTGATGAAGCAGGCTCATGTACAACATAAATGGACGACATTAAAGTCCATTCAGTAATGATAAACAATGATTTTTAAGAATTTACAGCATGAACATTAAGAATTTACATCATCTTCTGTAGCATCATTGCTCTCTATGTAAGATTAAACCCAGCCAGACTCTCACAGCACATCTTTGGGAATTTCACTGTAAAAAGGCGTAATGTGTAAAGCTATTTGTTACCCAAAAATACAATTATGAAATGTAGACTTTAATGTTTTTAAGGGCCATATTGGGAATGAGCATTCAAGCACTCACTTGGAAACCCCAATGAAAATGATATATAAACTTAACATAGATACTTTGTGTATGTAACGTTTCCATTCAGCGGCTGCTGGAGGTCGCCATTGTTTAAGTGATATGTGGGACTTTTAGTTTGTTACTGTGTCTGGTGGCCTGTCGGTAGTCAGATGTCTAGTGTTTGTCTTATGTGATTAACAGTTGTCACTAGTTCTGGTCTTAGTCCTGTGTGTATTTAAAGAGCCTTTGTTCAAGCCTGTCTGTCAGTTCTTCTGGACTTTTAATTAAATATATAATTTCATTTAAATACTAACTTAAATACACACTAACTTGACAACTAAGGGTATTTTCAGATGACGCTGAAAGTAATAACACCTTTAAGAAAAGCAGGTATATAGATGCCTGAGCCTCTTACCTGGCATGTTTACTCTGTCATAGATTCCCCAATTGCTGGTGGAGAAACAAATAGGTTTAGGAGAAAACATCACACATTCACCTTCCCAATTCTTTAGATATTTAAAGAGATCCAGATTGTTTGTGATCCTTGGGTGTTTGAAAGTATGCTGGAGAATCTTGGCGGTTATTCAAACCACTTGAAATATACAGTATATATACAGTAATATATACAGTAAAAAAAACAATGCAGCAAAAACTAGAAATACAAAACAAAGTCTTGGACTACACTTTCATTTTCAAGGGAAAATCTCTATTCACACCACTACATAATCCGGGACTAGGTTTAATCCCTGTCCGGGACACCGACCCATTAATTTTACATATAAATAAACAAACAAACAAAAATAAATTAGGGTGTTAAAACCAGAGTAGTGATATTATACAAGTAAATAAATTAAAACTTTTTTAGTATATAAAGAAATTTTGGTATCACAGTTAAATTTGCCCCTCATCACCAATGCCCCTCTTATTCCCTTACAGTACTATGCAAAAGTCATAATGTTTTAGTAAATTTCCAAGATAAAGTCCACACTTAACATGTTTTGTACAGAGAACACATCACACATCAAACATTTAGGTTTGGTCCTACAACACAACAACAAGAGTCCTTGGGTATGATTTCTAAGACTACATTTGCCCCCATTTGTGAGACAAAAACTGGTTTTTGCTTTGTGCAAATGTGAATGATGTAAATGAAATTGGTATTTGAGTGTTAATGTACTGAAGAATTACTTGTAAAAACACACAACTGACTGGAAAGCACCAAGAATCTAGAGTGGAAAAAATCACTACAGACCCACTAAGAAATCTGAGTCGTTTGACTCTTGATCTCAAAAATGGTTGTACCAGTCGGTAACATAACAAATACACATTCATGGTACAAACTTACAAAACTAACAAAAAACTTCATACCTAACAGAAAATACATCCTCTAGTATTAACACTGGCAGCTTCTCATTTAATTCTGTGTTCACTAGGAGACTACAAAGCACCACTGTACATACACTTGATGTGGGTATGCACACTGCATATGCAAAATAAAGCGGTGTCTGACTTGCTGCAACCAATAAGTGTTGGCTAAGGTAACACCAAACTAAGTGTAAAGCAGCATCCACACCCTGAGAGCATCTCTGCTATTCACTTTCAATGGAGCTGCTGTCTGCCATCTTGCACAGAAGAGAATGGAAAGTGGCTTGTCTTTCTGGTATTCCTGAATCATAAAAAATGGTTTAAATATCTGTTTAGGGGATTCATATTGTTACCCAGCTCAAATCTGGCCACTGTTCAGGACCACTCATTTGCGCATTTGACACAATATATTGAAAACAGTTAAGGGTTAGAGGGCTGGGTAACAATATTATATAACTTCATAAGTAATTTTATGTATAAATTCTGATTTGTAAATGTGTGCAGAAGTGTGTTCTCTGTAGAGGAGCTATACTTACTCAGAAAAGCAACAAAGCAATTTGACCAAGACACCCCAACCTTTGCACACACACAGCCATGGAAAAAGTAAGAGAGCGCATGATTTTTTTCTGGTTATAGCTTTTTCAATGTGTGGGAGTGTGTCTGATACAAAAATCCAAAGAAAAACAATAAAACGTATAAGTAAATTACCTTGGAATTGTTGAACTACACAACACTCTTACATTATTTTATAACTGCAACATCAGGAGTGAAGCTGCTGGAATAAAGCACATAAAATAGCTGCTATACAAACACTACTGCACTCAACACATATGGAGGCATTTCTTATTTTTTTACACAGCTCACACTACAATAGTTCTTAAAAGAATAGCAACCTGTGCATTTTAAACACACACACACACTGCCGCAAATTATATAAACAGTGAACAGAAAAAAAGGGAAAGTGGTCTCTTATTTTTTTCCATGGCTATATAACAAAATGACCATGATCCAAGACTTTTGCATAGTACTGTGCATCATAACACTCATATAGACCCAAAGTCCCAACAAATCTGCTCTAGTTCAGACAAATCAAAAGTACAGCAATACTTCACTGGCAGCTCCCGCATATTTGCCTGTAATAAACACTTAATAGTGCACAGAGGGCTGCAAGTGAAGTGCTTTTACAGTAAATCACAAGAGTGAAGGCTCATGGGTAATCACACAGCCATGGGGTGAAAATGGGTAACGGTCTCACACTGTAATAATGTCTGGTTCTATTCATAGGTAACAATAGCACTCATCTTACTGTCAGGACCGAGACAGACCTGACACAGTGTGTGGGTGGTGAGACTGCTGTTTTGAAAGGAATAGCTCAGCTAAAGATAAAATTTTCTCCTGCTACTCTGAATGGAGTCAATCAGCCAAGACACGTCTGCTGTCTAATGTGGCTGGCATTGGCTGTGTGGTTGTCCAGGGGCTGTATTGATTGGCTGATAAAACTCACATAGAGGTGATCGGCAGTGAAAGCAGCCACGCTATTCCTCATCTCGTTCTCGCTGCCTCGGAGAGGAATGAGAGAGACGTTACCGAGGCGTGTGTCCAGTGGCGTTGAGCGACTTGCAGCGCGAGACTTCACCCACTCCGTTGGCCAGAGCAACCCTGCGTTCTGAGGGAGTGAAGTTTTACATTTGCAGCATTTAGCAGATGATCTTATCCAGAGCGACATACATCAGTGGATAGGAGTACATCCACTATTCACTTTATTTCAACCTCCTACTTCCTGCTCTTACGCACCCCGGCATGGTGAATTAGTTCATAAACAAATTTAACGGGGCTTTACGCTGCTGTGCTGGTGGACTGTAGGTCATCTGTTGTGTTAGCCATCCTCTATCCTATAGCTGATGTAAAGCAACTGATGCGCTACGGTTTAGGAACTCATGAACTATTCCCAAGAGCAGAAACAGCATTCCCTACTGCTGTAGGGAATGGACAAGGTGGACAAACCTGTATGCTGAGAAATGTAGCAAACCACTCTCTCATCTCCGTCTGAGTGTCACAACACAGATACCTGCAGAAAGATGGAGAACACAACACAGGAGAGGTTGAGACAAGCAAGCTGATTCACATGCTCAGACACACCCCCTCCAAGGCAAACAAACCCACGCTATTTACAATAAGCAGCCGAGCCGTTGACCCCCGAGTGGCCTAATTACCAGATGCTTATTTTCGCATTACACTGGGCCTTTTGTCAACAGCCACAGACATAACATTACGCACGAAAGGGTGAGACACAGATTAATGCATGCAGAGAAAAATGTTTTACATACATTAATACACTCATTACACACCCTCATGCACAAAAAGAGTTGTGTGCTGGGTTTTCCAGCACGGCGCATTTTAGTTCATGTTCTAATGCTGTGTGACAAAAACACAGTGACGTACATTTGAACGTCACATACACACATACATACACAACCCTGTGCTTCATCCGAGGGCTTGGCTGATGATGACAGAGCAATAGAATCGTCCGATATTTGTTTTCTCAGACTTGTCATACAGAGTGGTTTGAAAAGATTAACTGAAGAAATAATTTCTTAATTACATATTTACAATTACATGGTGGTATGATACCACTTTTTCATGTCCAATACAGATACAGTAACCTCTGTCTTTCTTCCTCCTTTCATCAGCTAAGCTGTAACATCATACATTTTTCTGGATGCGTTTTGCAGAATTGGCCCCTACTTCCTCTATTGTGCACCATTTAAGTTACAATATACCTGTTTCTATGCCATATAGGGCACAATTCATCCAAATTGGAATTCTTTACACATACCTAAATTATGAATGGATGTTTGTTAGACAAAGTATACACTGTTTGGGTGCATGACCCTGTATAATGCACGATGTATTAGGGAGCCATTTGAGGAATCTGTAATCTTTAAATCTCTTCATAGCATATTAATCGAAGTTTGGTTAAGTAAATAAGTGATTGTTCAGGCTTTCAGAAGTCCAATCCAATGATTTTGGCCCCTATAGGACCGATACTGATACTAATCACTGCATCGGCATAGTCTTATCCAAAACCCCAGGTGAAACCAAGTAGTTTTTATGTTGATGGTAAAATAGTGATAAACATAAAAATATTTATTTGAGGACTATTTTTGCTTTACAATACTACGCATGGACCCCTGTGCCATAAATGGAGTTTAGGTTATTCTCTTAATCAGTCGATAGTTCTGGTTATTATAAACTTCTTACGTCTTCACTTTTACTCTGATTTTCCTATGATGTTCTTTTTGCCACCAAAGCAGTGGTGCAAACAACACAACAATTCTGCAAAGTCTTGAAATGAATGACGTCAAAAATCCTCTCTCCTCGTGTTTTTTTCCCCTTTTTCTCTGATAGGATTGTCATGGAGGCATTGTTCAGCCTGAGCCATTGTATAAGCTGACTCATCCACTAACAAAACATCAGCATGAGGGGTAGGGGAAGACATGAAGTGGGGGGGTGGGGGGTGGGAGGTGATGTTTCCTGAGGGACGCAAACAGCATAACACCTCCGCATTCACACGCAAAGAAGAGTACGGCTGTCTGAGGGGCTCAGACCACAACCTAGTGATGACAGACTGAGTGTGTTTTTGTATCTGAGCACTTTCACGCAAGGCAGGAAACACTCTCGGACATTTGACTCATGATTAGAACGTAACTGTCTTCTTGCTAGAAGGGATTTGAAAACGGATGTGTGTGGCACTGGTACTGGTCTGCCACCTGAAAACATCAGATGGGCTACAGTCTCAAACTGAACTCCAGTGAGGTGGGGCTACAAAGGAAGTGTTTCTGATAAAGTGGCCAGAGGACTGGAAGGGGGTCTTTCAATGCATCAAAAAATGAAATAAATGTTGCACAATTTTCTGCTGTTCTCTGTAAATCCTGATACCTGTTAGAGTGTTTTTCAGGGCCAATCTCAGCCTCTGTTACAGCAGAACACTGAACTGCTCTGCGGTTTTCTTGTCCGAAACTAATTTCTGCATTAGTCTTGCTCTGCCCTCGCTATCTGCTTTGATTATTGTTTTCATAACTGCAACAGTAGCAATCTTCTGCACCCTGGTCTTCATTTCCTATTTCTACCTCTTCTATTTCCTTCCTTGCCACTATAACCATCCTGCTTTAATCACACTGTGCTGGAGGAGGTCCACGCTGTGGGTTTATTTTACTAATAACATGCTAGGGACTGCAAACTGAATGATAACATCATAACAATCACTATAAAAATTGAATGAATTATCATTAAAAAAAAAACAATGTTCCACTAAGTGCTTGATTTGTAATGTGAAGCAGTCCGGTATCAGCAGCAGAGATTTGAAACAATCTAGGTGTCTGTGTGCAGAAAATGTCTAGACATTCACTGACAATAACACAAACCAGCAACATTTATAGAAGAGTTAGGGACCTAGAACAGAATAGAACATCAAAGCCCTAACTAGCTATTTACAGTTCTGAAATATGTTACAAAACAGCAACAAAAGTGAAACAATGTATAACTGTTATAGTGTTATTTTCCTATGTAGGAACGAAAGTTAAAAATCCAGGGCTCCACCCCATCACTGCAAGTGTCAATTATAATATGGCATGTCCAAGTATAATGTATGTGTGGAAAACATAATTCCTTTTGACACAACCATCTTCCCACTTTTTGTTGCTGTCCTCTGATTGGCAGTCTTCTATTGTGCCACGCTGAAAAAACAGCTTGTGTTAAATCACTCCTCATAACTTCAGGAGTGAAGGAATGACTAAACTGCTCAAATACGTAAATTCACTGGTCACAAAAACAACACATTATTTTGTCCTATGTGAGGGCTTCTAGTGTAAGGTTCCATAAATACCAGGACAGAAAAGCCAGTTGCTTCAGATGCACATCCTTAATATGAATCTCCCATTTCTCCAAATCCCAAAGCTGCTCTATTGGATTGAGATCTGGTAACTGTGGAGGCCATCTGAGTACAGGGAAATCATTGTCATGATCAAGAAACCAATTTACAATGACCTGAGCTTCGTGACATGGCGAGTTATCCTCCTGCAGTAGCCATCAGAAGATTCATGCTTTCATGTTGCCAAACCCTAATGAATGTTGCAGGAAAAATCAAAAGATTGGACAAGGCAATGTTTTTCCGATCTTCTCTGGCCCAAATTTGGAAAGCCCATGCAAATTGCAGCCTCAATTTGCTTTTCTTAGCTGACAGGAGAGGCACCTGGTGTGGTCTTCTGCTTCTAAGTTCTGCAATCTACTGCATGTCCAGAGATGCATACCTTGGATGTCACAAATGCTTATTTGAGATACTGTTGCCCCCTATCAGCTCAAACCAGTCTGGTCATTCTCCACTGTACTTTTGGCCAGCGAACTAAGATATTTTCTCTTTTTTGAATCATTTGCTGTAAACCCTAGAGATGGTTGTGTATGAAGTTCTCAGTACATCAGCAGTTTCAGAAATCCTCAGACCAGCTCAACAATCATGCCATGTTCACTTAAATCACCTTTCTTCCTCATTCAGATGCATAGATGCACAAACATCCACACACTTAGTAGATACAAACACAAAACACACACACACACACACACACACACACACACACACACACACACACACACACACACACACGGTAAGAACTGCAGGGGGGAACTGGGGGATACTGTACCCCGATCAAGACCCAGAAAGAGAAAAAAATAGCAGTTTGTGGGGTGGGGGCTACCCCCCACACACACATTATGGAGGGGCAATTCACACTCTGCACACACACACACACACACACACACACACACACACACACACACACACACACACACACACACACACACACA
>JBBPCW010285460.1:0-10703 GCA_037974425.1 Phenacogrammus interruptus
TTCCTCTGCTAAAGAAACTCTTAAGCCTCTTAAAAGTCCTCCTCTCTACTTTTACCTTAGGAGCTGTTTTTAGGGCTCAGATGTTTTGTGAATCATTTTTATCTTTACTGAGATTTACTCCTAAATTTAAGGGAAAATTCTAAGAAAATGCCATTATTCTAAGATTTTTCTTAGAATTACGTCACTAGGAGCAACTTTTAGGCTTAAGACTCTTTGTGAATACGGGCCCAGGTCTTCAGACCACTTTTGCTCCCTCCCTCCCCTCACTTCTCTTTGGTTGGCCCAGAAGCTTTCTTCAGTGATTTCCTTGTGATTACGGTAAAGTGGAAGATTGTCTTTATGGATGCAGAACAGCAAGTCTGATGATGTATGGAAATGTCACTGCACATACACAAAGCTAAATGCTTGAAAGAACCTCTTTAATGTAAACTATAAAGGCTTTTAATGTCACACATTTACATGTTGAGATGTTTTTTCTTGGAGTTAATTCCCAAGACAGGTCACCAGGAAGGAGAACTTTTGTTCTCGACTGTGTTAAGAAACCGAGCGGCCACTAAATATGCGCTTTTCTGAGCAATGATGTTCCCCTTTGAAAATTTTGTATGTGTGTGTGTATTTATTTTTTGTGAGAATCTAATGTCTTCATAATAGGAACACTCAAAACTCTGTAGAAATGGGGACATTTTGTTGGTCCTCATTAGGAAACTCATTAGGCTGTTTTCACCAAAATTTTTTTGGAAAAGCTAAAAGAGCAGACAAATTGCCTTTTGGGTTACAGAGGTTAAGGCTAAGGTTAGATGAAGGTGTACATTTGTGTTTATAGGTGTTGTTAAAAGAGAAGAGATGTGGAGGTATAATAGAATAAAAATAACAGCGGTATTATTAACAGTTATTTACACCAATATATGGTGGTTCTATCAGATAAGGGATAGTCGAGAGAATCCAAAGAACAAATGAAACAAATCAGACTCCAGTTCTTATAAGCCACAACACTGCAGTCGTTAGCTAATTAGCTAGACGATGAAATTCGAAAAACAAATCAACAATAAACAAACTTTTATAAATCCAAGCTTTATAAAAAAAAATACATTTAATTATTGAATGTTTGTCACACACATTGCTTCAGTGTAGCTCAAATGATGCGGGAAGTATAGGTTTTCAATGCTCATGTTTCACTGAACCCCCCTCCTCCAATTCCACCCACAAGCTAGGACTCCACTATGCAATACTACCATCATTGGGATGATAAACACTAGAACATGCTCTCTCCTTCCTGGACAACCCAACATGCTGAGAGGAGGATGCTTGTTGTCTCAGGGAGCAGACACCTGCCCTAAGCTTCATGCTACACATTGGTGTATCTTGACCCTGAGAAAGCAAAGCCTGCTGTGTTCTCTTGGACTCCCACCTGTGGATGGGTGAGGCAGATGGCCAATAACAGGTCAGAGCTTTCACATTGCCAGTCAAGCAGGATGTCCCAGAAGTGGCACTGATGTGTCACAGAAAAATAGTTGAAATAACTATGGGTGTACTCACGCTAGGCACGGTTGCCCTGAACCGGGCCAGAGTACGATTGTCCCCCCTCCCCACTCCCCCTCTGGCCCACACTCAAATTAGATTTCTGCGTTTGTGCCGGAGCACGCTTACGTCATCATGGTGATATGGTTTCAGGATAAACAGGAAGAGCGGCGCTCTCTCATTGAACGCAGTGCAGTCCATCGCTCTGTTTACTTTTTTGATAGTAATTTTGAGTCGTTTGGTCCGCGGTGGTCCCCAACCCCCTCACAGCCTGTTGCTAAACAGGACTATCGCTTTTGTGGCACGAAAAATGGTTTTGGAACGTGATGTCACGCGTCCTGATCCGTGCTCCAGCGCGGTTAGCACTCAGACTACATGCGAACCGCGCCCGAGTCCAACCGAACCGTACTCTGACACACCTCTTCCAAGCGGGCCAGGGACGGCTAAACGAACCGCGCCCCGGCACAGTTCGGAGCACACACACTAGTCAAACGAACCACGCGTTGGTGGTCAAACGCACTCGAGCACGGTTCAAACTGCGTAGTGTGAGTACACCCTATGTTAATCATTCATTCTCTTTCTCATTTTCTGTAACCACTCAATCCTCACTGGGTCGAGGGTGCTCCAAGACTATCCTGAGGTCAATGGGTGCGAAGCAGGGACACACCGCAGGGCGCACACACCATTTATGAAAATCATAGAAACTCAAAAACACAAACAAACATGATACGCTCTAAAGGCATGATTTACAAAGAAGTGTGAAAGAGCTAAAATTTTGTGAGTTCAGTTGGATTTAGTTTGCACTTAATTTACTACCACCCATCATTGAAAGCCTGCCACACACCCAGGCTGACTCATCTGAATTATGGAGGCACTAAAAAAACAGATCCACTCTTAAAGCTGGAAAAACGCAATGAGAGAAGTAAAAGAAGAAAATCGCTCTATAACACACAAACACACATTTCAAAGACATTTAAAATGTGTTAATATTTTAATAATAATACTAATACTAGTCTTTGGCAATCTTCTAGTAGTGTTTTGCCATTCAACTGGTCACACTGCGATAGGAGAGTGTTTATTACAGTGATCTGATTCAGATGTGATTCAGGTGATCGCTAATCAGTATCTCATAAAGCAGAATGAGGTGCTTGAGTAGGAATTTAACAGACACAGCATGGAATGGTTGTCACTCAGAGATGTTAATTAAAAACTAAATTGCAGTAGATGGATTTAATGTGGTGTTTAACTGACAAGAAGCTTATGGTCTGGTAAGTAGGCTTGGATAAAAAATATCATACGTAGTGGACTAATGTCATTCTCAAGGTTTATTTATTTATTTATTTATTGTATTTATTAATGATGTAGCACCAAATAACAAAAGCCTTCCATCACTTGCACCTTCATTAAAACTATACCCCTTTATGGATCTAAGAAATGTGACTCCTAGTTCTTCCGCATTTTTTGCATATTAAAGAAGAATGGCATAGATATGCAGATAGAGTACATTAATATCTGTAAGTAATGTGATCTGAGTGAGAACTTTCTCTTTTTTGAGTATTTAAGGTACATTAAAGCATCTTTTTGCCTGAGGTGGCAGATTTGGGGCCTGTGTTTCTTGGTCTCTGGCGATCAAACTGCACCTCCAGCAAGTTTGACCTCATGAGCTTCTGTTGTATTTTGGAAGTCAGCTTTAATAGGTTCATCCATTCTCATATAATATTATTTACTCCAAATGAATGTTTAAAATGAAGCATGATAGAAAGGGCTTCCTGAGGCTAATATCTCATTCAGGCTGAGCTCTGAATCCGGTGCTTGGCTCTCTGCAGGAACTGCTTCCAGAAGGTAAGAAATGCGATTTTCAGTTGCGGTGCCACATCCGTCTTCTGTACGGTGCATGAAATGGGTGGAAAAGTAAAGAATCACCTGGCCATTCACCTGGCCAGATTTGACTAGTTATGTGTACTTTTTTCATTATAATGACAGCACCTAACCCTTTAGACTGTTACCTTAAACTAGGCGTGTGCTATTATAAGAAAGTTTGATCATAAGCTACAATTAGGAATGCACTGATCGATCGGCCAGTGATCGGAAACGGCCGTTTTGCCGTATTTTCAAACCGATCTTTTTTGGGGGGGTTTATTTAGTTGTTTATGTATTACGTTTTTAATTTAAATTTGTAAAAAAATTAGTTATAAAAAATGCTTTATATTAAAGAAAATTTTATTTTTGTTTGTATTTGCTGTAAAGCTGCCACTATCATATGTCACTATTATAAAAGTAACCAGTAAATGAGGAAAGTAACTACCACGGTACATTAAAAAAGTTGAAACCCATTTTTTTGTGTCGTTGTCGTCGACTACATGCAGCAGCTCTAATTTTCTGTTATCTGGGGAAAAAATCGGTATCGGAAAAGTTGGTATCGGTAATCAGAATTGGCCAAGAAAATTGCAATCGGTGCATCCCTAGCTACAATATCATACGATATATAACGAGACATTTGTAGAATCATATTTTCAATGACAAAGACAGCATTGCATATTTCATGATTTATTTTTGGTGATCATTTTATTCTAAGGTGTCCTCATAATGATCATACTATATGCAATTAGGACTGGAGCTGTTAAGCTGCTTCACCATCAACTACAGCACACCCAACACACAACCTAAAAATGGACATAACATGTTATGCAACAGAGCTTAATGTGGAAACCTTTATTAGTAGGCTGTGCTTATGCCAAAACACCCACGATGGTAATACTAATTTCAGTTCTACACTGCTACACATGGACTTGTGACAGAAGGGCAAAAAGCATGAAATACTTTCTCTGCATTAGGGTACCTCTAGCAGTCCTGGAATTCAAACCTACGACCCTCTGATTGCAGGGGCTACGCCCTAACCACTAGGCCACCAGAGTCCTTTTGTATTCAGCTAACACTTTCATGTTATAGGTTTCTGTTTATCTGCAGTAACTCCTTCAGTAAATATTTCAACTTAAACTCTCATTAAATGCTCAGATTTGTAGGAAAGATGGTTTTCCACTTATAGCAGTGTCTCGATGTTTGTCCATGAAGACGCAGCTGCCATGGCTTTCACTAATTGGGCTGAGTTGAAAAAAGAAGGGGTCTGAGCAAAAATGGGGCAACAGGAAAACTAACTATTGGAAGTTTACTTTTCAATTTGATGACAGTTAGAAATGACCATTGCTAAAGGCCTATCAATGGTCAGTCAACCAATAGCCAACAAAATAGTTGTTATGGGAGACACGTATAATTAAGTGGTAATGAGTATTTCCTCTGGCGGTGCATGTACTAATCAACAAGCTATTTACAATTATGAAATTGGCTGTAGTTAATCAGGAGGGGTTAGCATCAGGCCCAGTTTGTGATGATGTTTGTGATGAGTACCAGAAGTACTCATCACGCTTCTGGATTTTGAAGGTAGGGGTTGTCTTATCATCATTGTTTAGATGATATATAGCCTGGGGCAAGCTAAATTCCACAGAATCCTGTGATGCATAATGGGACTGAAAAGCTTGGACATGAGGGCACAGGATGTCAGTGTCTTGGCAGAAACATTGCAAAAACATCTGAACATTAAAAATTAAGTGTGACAGATTCTGTGACAGCATGCTGTGTTGTGTTGCTGTTGGTGATTTTTTTCCCTAAACTGAGCTAGATGGAGAGGAGAGAAGTTGTTTTTACAGAGCATTTGTTGAGACCTTCACAGCTTTTACAAATGAAGTACGAATTAAATGAAATGAAGTCACACCAGCAAATCATCCTGAAAGGATGTGCTGAAAAAGAAGTGGTACATGTTAAGGTTGATTTGAAGAGTGTCTGCTGTGAGGCTGGAAAAAATGAATAAGAGTTGCCAGATAAACTACAGTTGACGTTTACAGACAAAAACTATTTCTTTGGTAGCGAATAACTATATCCCTAACAAATCTGTTAAAAACAATTGTTTAAATCACGGTGACCTGGTGTGCTGGTTAGTGTTCCTAATGCTAAACAAAGGTCCTACTCTACTCCTGCCTGTGCCTGATGCAAACATCATCAACTACCTGCTGTGTACCAAAGGATGAACAAACAACCAAGTAAAGATTTTTGGTTAGCATGCTGTTCATAGTTGGGTAGTAACTACATGCAATGCTGATGTTTTTGTTGGAAGGGTTTGTTAGACATCAAAATAGTTTTGGGATGATGCATCACAGAATGAACAGCAGTGTACTGATAGACTCAGATCGACTTAAAGGTCTAAACAGCTTTCTGTGAGTGCTGTTTGAAAGATTACCTTGCTGGACAAAAGATGAATGTAAAGCCGATGTCACGTCGGGCTGTGCTCAGGGAGTGAGGCGAGGCACAAAGCAGGTTCCAATAGATGGTGTTTTATTAAGGATACAGACTCTACACTAACCAAACAAAAAGCCACAAGGGGCTAACAGAAACAAAAGCTATAACTAAGACACACAAGGAGCAGGGAAGATGAGACACAGAGTGAGGAATAACCAGCAAATGAAATACAAAGTCAAAGCACTTACATACACTGACACACTCTGACAAAAACCAATCACAAACCCCAATCACTTGAACTAAAACACAAGACAGCTGACAGGGCAACACTGACACGAGCATGAACACAGACGTCAAAATAAAAGTCCCAATAACAAAACTAAGTGCGACCTCCCGTGGCTGCTCTGTCGCCGTAACAGCCAATTGTTTTTTCTCAGTAGTTCTTCTCTTATTTTTAATGAACCATAGCTTTGAAAAGACAACAAATAGGAATCCGTAGGATTTTTTAACATGCGCTCCTTAATCTATACAGGACTACAAGTAACCCTCCAAACCCTGCTAGAGGCCCTGCTATTGTTTCTTACTCAAATTGTTGGTAACTGATATTAAAAATCACAGGTTTAAATATTTGTAAAACAAGGGAGGATAAATTACTGTTTGTTATTCTAAAAATGTTATTCAAAATAATCATGAACAAATACTGAAATCTTTTTTGGTTGATCTTTTATTTGGAGATAAAACAAAAAATCTTTATTGTTACAAATAGAACAAAACTCAAGCCCTTTTTGCTAAAAACTGTATTTTAAGCTCAATTTGAACAATTTCTCACTTCAATTTTCCCTTATTTTTTAAATGAAAGTAAGGAGCAATAGGGTGACCCCCCCTAAACGCCCCCCCCCCCCCCCCCCCCCCCACACACACACACACAGTGCAGGAGAAAGGGGTAGATAATGGATGGATGGATGGATGTTTTCTGTTCCCTGTTTATCTGGTTGGATTTTGACATTCACTCCTTGGACCAATGAATAATGCAGCCCTCTGAGACAGTCTGCCTCTAGAGACTAGAGCACGTTTAGCGGCTCTGAACTGCTTTGAACAAACTGTGGCATCAACATCTCCTTTTGTCCAGCACTAAACATTTGTGCTCCATAGTATAGTGGCAATGAGACAGGTTGTGTCAAATGATTGGCTCCTCTTTTTTTCTCTTTCCAGTTCATTTGCTCCCTGTGGTTTGAAATGTTTCCTTTGGTGTCACTTTCAATATTCTTTCTGTTGATCAAGCAGGCCGAGGGGTCTAAATTAGCTTCCTTCTTGTTGCATTCTGATAGTCCCATGTTGCATAATCTTGTCCAGAGGGAAAGTTCCATTTCTCACACACATACAAGACTGTGGGTGAAATCAGTTGCAAGGAAACGGGTGTCAGTCGCAAGTAAAGTCATGGAAATATACACATGCACACAAAGAACTGAATGTAATGCTCATTTGATGCTAAATGCAGCAGGATGTCACTATCCCTGCATTAGCTCTGCCTGGGTAGGGCAGTAGATGCTGCTCATTGTCTAACCATTGTTATTCAAGCTCAGTGTAGGCACAACAGTCCCACAAGTGTTGGCATTTCACTCAGGGTGGTTTTTCAGGAGGAAAAAACGTGGGAAGCTTTTTTTTTTTTGAGAACTTAGTTCCCTTGTTTGCTTGAGTTTTTGTGTTTTTTTCCCAGTTGAATTAATTGGATTTATTGTCATTGCAGCATCAACACTGAACAATGTCTCCTCCAATATATTTATTGTTTACTTGTTGGGCTGCAGCCTTGGACTTATCCTTATCTGTTGTTCTGCAGAGACCCCTACGTAATCCTTGTAGAAAACAAACAAACAAAAAAAACAAACAAAAGAAAAAAAAACTGATGATTACAGTGGGATGCCAATTAATAAGGTATATGTACCTCGTAAACTACTCTTACTGGCCAATTTACCTGAAACACTTAATACATAATTGCACCCTGTAGCTTCACTGTTGCAGTCTGTAGCCCATCTGTTGCTGAATAATTTACTTCTACCCATAATGAGACCACCCTGGGGCTGCTGCTGACCAGACATTTTGCTGGTATTTAATTCTTAACAAAACACAGGATCAGTCATGACAGGGGCATTTCAAAGTTTGCGGTGCAAGTATACACTGTAACAGAGGTTGACTGATGTGGGGTTTTCTAAAGCCGATGCCGATATTTAGAAGTCAGGGTCAGCCGATGGCCGATACATGCTGCTGATATTTTTTGGGGGATGATTAGACATTTCCTCTCTGATTGTGTAGTAAAATACCACACTAATAATAACAAAGGATACACAAGATTTCTTAGCGTAACATTTATTTAACACTGAATAAACATAAATATAAACATTAATCACATAAATAAAACTGTAAATGTCTAAACAACAAAGAAATATATAACATTTGAACTTTAATAATTTGTAAACAAAACAAAGTTTTCAAGTTTCAAACTATTCCTGAGGGAAGATAAAACTGTAAACAACAATTCAAAAAGGAGAGTGCGAGTCATTTTTAGATTGAATCTCTTAATCCAGTTTAAAAGCTGCATGTTGTTGTGTAGGAAACACAAATGTTCTGCAATTTCTCCTGTTGGCCTGCTCCCCTTCTTGTCATAGATAATCCCAATCTCAATAAATGCTCTCTCACTGGGAACAGAGGAGGGGGTGGACTGAGGAATTTTCTTACCAGCGGTGCAAGAAGGTCAGCCACAATTCCAGGCTGTTAATGACTCACAGAGGTACTGATCCAGCTGCTCAGAGATGTGATGCTCGTTTTCTCTCTTTTCAGAGGGACTTCCATGAGCCCCCAAGATGTTTGCATACATTTGTTCAACAAGACAAGAGGGCCCTGGTAATTCTTCTTCCTCCTCCACCCTTCTCTGTTTTTATTCTGATCCTTGATCCAGTGGCTGTTTTTAGTTGTTCAGAGTCAGACACAATGGCGTGCTCTTCTTTTATCCATTGTTTTGCCTTGCTCAGTGTGTCCACTGCAAAGAAGACATGACCCTTATACCAAGGATGCAGCAGTGTTGCTTGCACCAAACCTATTGTGACGAGCAGTAGAGGAAGAAAGCTCGCCACAATATGATCCTCCATCTTAGCAAATATTCTCTTCAAATTTTCCCGCATTGTTTCCCGCAGCGTTTTTATCCCCCTCATGTTTGGACCCTCTGTCTAAAGCATAATCTTCAGCACAGCAATGCTCAGAATTAAACAGCAGATGGAAGCTTCTTACTTGCTGATCAAATCTTGAGATTCCTCGATAGGTTTCAGTGTCTCAATCACATTTGAAACACTGTCACATTGATCTGCAGTTGGAGTTACAATCTTTCTATGATCTATGATCAGCGTAAATCTTCACTGCACACTTCTGCTCCAGCATTCTTTGCAACATGTGTAGTGTGACGTTCCAATGGGTGGGTGCAGCCTGAATGACGCTGTGCTGTGGGAGGCCAAGATCTTTTTGAATTTTAAACAAATGCTGTTTTGCAAGCACAGAGTCATGTCTTTAACTTGGCTATAATGTCCACCACTACTCACTGACTGCTGATGCCCTCGGGCACTGCACTGCAGCTGAGATCAGGTGCTTCTGTCAATCTGAGGCTTTTAACCATGTTAGCACCACTGTCACGGAGCACAAGCACAACTCTGTCATGGCTGATGTCCCAATGCTTCAGCATGCTGATGTAATGCCCAGTGTAGGGGCCAGACATGGCTTTGACATTTAGAACAACCAGTTTACATTCCCAGTCGTTGTCAATGAAATGACATGTCAGACGTATCAATGCTTCTGTTTCCTCAGACCAACAGTCTGTTGTGA
Organism: Phenacogrammus interruptus; assembly: GCA_037974425.1. Taxonomy (NCBI): domain Eukaryota; kingdom Metazoa; phylum Chordata; class Actinopteri; order Characiformes; family Alestidae; genus Phenacogrammus; species Phenacogrammus interruptus. Next base: position 9,676 of record JBBPCW010285460.1, read on the forward strand.
AAGATAAATGGGGGCCAGCATCCTCTGCAATTAGGGCTTTTATTTTCTTCTCAACTTTTACAATTCTGCCATCCAGAACTGGGCTCCAGTGCCGAAAGCCAACATCTGAAACAACTGCAAATGGCTGCTTGTCTGTGTCTATCATTTATTAATGTATAAAGCGTCCTGTGATCAGAAATCTGTCATTTGTGTTGAGCATCATACATTTCTGCTACAGTGGGCTGTGATATATTGGCCGTAGAAGCAACTGCTTCTTTTCCTTTCTTTGCCTGAAGGTAAGCCTGGCGAAGATGGCATTTAACGTGACTCCACAAATTTGTGGTGTTTCTCTTTTTTCCTTCTTTACCTCATAAGCTCACCAGATTGAGGCATATATTACATTGTTTTATGGAGCCTTTCTAGGGGTTGGCTCCATAAAATGGTGCCACACAGGATTTGATTTTTCAGACATTCTGAAACAGAAGAAAATATAGTGCCTTTATCTTCAGTTCATTCTTTAATTCCAGGAATCCATGCACATTAGAACAATTAAACAATTCAGTTTAAAAAACAAAATGACACTAGTAACTGAGTGTATGTTGGTATGATGGATAGTGTGTTGTTTATGTTGTTAACACCCAGACAGCTTGCAGATTTGACACAATCTAGTGATAGCAAAAAATAAAATCAAATAATTTTTCTGTATTATATCCTTGCATTGCCAGGATAATGTAGCCCGTTTTCAATGGATATGAAGGCTAGATGGTTTTTTTGACAAAATTGATGGTGTGCAGTCGTGCACTTTTTAATGGATACATCGGACAAATTGTTTGAATCTCCGCTCCCAAACACAAACAAGCTGCATAGAAGTACCTTTGTGGAAAGAATCATGCTTTCCAACATTTTTTGTTTAATGTTGAGAGCGGCTGTGTATCTCCGAGCATGGTGTTGACCCGCGTGGATGACATCATTAGAAGACACAAGATTAGCTTCCATTGCTATGCTGACGATACCCAACTATATATCTCAACTAAACCAGACGAAATACC
>JBBPCW010285529.1:0-10699 GCA_037974425.1 Phenacogrammus interruptus
ACACACACACACACACACACACATGGGAATCAGTTAGAGATCTGCGTTTTTGTGTGTGTTTGTGTGTGTGTGTGTGAGAGAGAGAGAGAGAGAGAGAGAGAGAGAGCCCAGGAGTGAATGTGCCAGCAGCAGGGTTTGCAGGACACACCCCACTAGGGCACAGATGTGCTGAGGTTGGGGGTAGAAATAGAAGTCAAAAGCCAGCCGTGCTATCAGTTCAAACAGAATAGGAGATACAAGCGAAGCCAATGAGCTGATTATACACTCATCGTTCCTTATACTGCAAACATTTACTTCATACTTACATTTACATTTGCATTTATGGCATTTAGTAGACGTTTTTATCCAAAGCGACTTCCATTCTCTATCTACAGGGGACAGTCTCCCTGGAGCAACTTGGGATTAAGGGTCTTGCTCAGGGACCCAGTGGTGGTGTGCTGGAGGTAGGATTCAAACCTGTGACCTCTTGGTCCGGAAGCAAGTATCCTACCCATACTTCTGGCCACTGACTATTTTATAGGCTCACAATACAGATATACAAGTGCCTGCCCTCTGGATATGTCTGACCACCATGGAGCCTCAACCCCCACCTGGCCCTGAAAAGACTCCCTGCATGTCCCACTCCTGCCGTGATCGATGCCAGCATCGACTCTTAACTAGACGTGTTTAGTCTTTTATATTGTTCACCTACGTCTCACTATACTGAGTTCTTTATATATTCAGATTAATATCCTCATGACGATCATAAATGTAATTCTCATTATCACTCTAATAGTCGTCTTATTGTAATCAGTGTTCTGCATACCTCAGACTAATGAAGAGCTCACTTTTTTCTTTATTCATTATCCTCTACTCTATGTTCATTAGTCACTTTTTTCATTTTCAGGACAATGCATTATTTATTGCCCAATTTATTAGCTAGTGTGTTCCAGAGGAAGATGATTTACCCTTTTTAGTTTTGTTTTTTCTCAAGTCGACTTCCTTTAGCTTTTTTTCATATTGAGTTTTTCTTTGCCTTGGTGGCTTTTGCTTGATTATTGGGATCATGGGCCCACATTTCTGTACAGCTGCTTTGTGACAATATAAATATATTTCATATGGAAGTAGGAGTAAAAGAATCAGGGACATTATGACTAGTTATGTGACAGTTGTTGTATAGATGCTCTGACTGCAGTATCTTGGTTAAATAGTTGACATGGATTTAAGCTGTTTTTCAGGTAAGAAACAATTGTGGATTTCTTAAGCACTGATGTACGTCGCTCTGGATAAGAGCGTGAGCTAAATGCCATAAATGTAAATGTAAATGAAGCTGATTAAATTATTGGAAAATGAGTGATGGAAAGGCTCACAAAAAGATGGAAAAGCTAAAAAAACTACTGATAGAAATGCAAGCAGGTAAAGTTTACCCTTGGGCTCAGTAACAATTGTAGACAAATTTCCCGCTTGTGGGACTAATAAAGGTTTATATTATCTTATCTTAGACAATTTGTTGTTGAATAAAATTTTATTCTGCAACTCTTTTGGCATTGGTCAGTTCACGACCAGAGGAAACCTGATGATCACATTAGCATGTTTAGTGTCACTGCTAGGTTGAGAGTGGTCCACCACCCAAAAGAGGCTGAGTGGCTATAGAAACTGATGACTGATGAAGGACTATAGACTTTATTTTGCGGAACAGTCCAGTTTCATGTAAAACAATATTTTCACTGACCGGTATAGATACGTTTGTTTTTTATTCATTTTTGCTTGTGGGGAACCTTTTTGATGTATACTATCACGTGACCGAGACAAGCATTTATTTAGACTCTCATATTCAATAAAATAGTTTTTGTTCTGTCTTTCTGTGCGGCCCGGTACCAAATGACTCACGGACTGATACCTGTCTGAGGCCCGGTGGTTGGGGACCTCTGGGCTAAACAATGGTTAACACGTACATCAACGGAGGGGCCTGAGTGCTATTAGGGGCTTGTTTAGGAGAAGCCTAAACAGCCAGCATGAGTACTGGAGCAGCACAAACAGAATAGTGTAGTGAGAAGTAATAATGAACAGAGCAGCCTCATGCTAATTTTAAATTGACCTGCATTTATTCAAAACAACCTTAAAGGGCAAATGAACCCTAAAGAGAGCAGTTACAGGGACGCCTGTCTTCTCTGGGTCATCAGAGACCAGGGATGAAAGGTAAATACAAGGGAACCGAGTGAGGCGATGTTCTTCTGAAGGACATGAATTACTATGCTTGAGAGTCAGGGAAGGAAGGAGAAGTCCCTCAAGGCGACAGCACCGCACAGCAGCGGGCAGAACAATAGCTGGCATAAGGAAAGCTGACAATCCTGTGAACAGTGAACGATTGCATAATGCACACTGAGGACTGGTTTTATCAAAAGCTTTTGAACATTACTCGCCTGTGTCCATCAGAAATGCTGTATGTGTTTGAGGCAGGTCATGAAGAACATTTTCTCCCACTGTCTCTAACACTGCCTCTCAGCTTTTTACTGAACTGTGTTACTTGTCTTACTGCAAATAGACCCTAATATGCCTTATTAACTCTGGCACATAAAACATGTCCACAAAGTTCATTATCCACATTTTACCTCCTCTTCAGCTGTCTGAAAATAGAATAAACATTTCTATGCTGTGCGTATCTGTGTTCATTTATTGTTGTTATTATGTGTTATTAATGGAAAAACTAAAGGAAATATTTTGAAATTAAATACGCAGTAAAACCCCGATCTTTTGCTTTCTGAACGGCATCAGTTCTGGCATGAATGTTGTTATACAATCTCTGAACTGTCTGTATAGCAATATTGAACCATTATTTCAGAAGCAAAGCATCCAGCTGTGTAATGAATGCTTCAGCTCTAATTTGTAATCTGCTCTCCAGAAATTCCCACAAGATTGAATGCTGTTGAGTTCTGGTGGGGGCACTGTATCTTGATGCTCATGAAATAGCTCCCATATTTGTTGAGTAGCCTGAATACTGAAGCTCGAAATATGGGAACAGCACAAAGAAACAATGTTTGGATCTTATCCTCATTGTCCATCAGATCACACAGATCTATCACAGGATCCAAAGACATCATGCCATTATGGATCAAGTACAATATTTAAAGGGCCCTTACTCAACATTATTTTTTCCCATGGATTCCACATTGATGAGGGTTTATGTACCCAAAACTGTCATAATTTACTCACTTGCAGTGGGTACCTGGCATAGCCAAGGCTCCTTTCTGTGTGGAGTCTGTATGTTCTCCGCATGTTTGAATAGGTTTATGCTGGGTTCTCTGGATTCTTCACACAGTCCAGAGACATGAGCATCAGGTAACCTGGAGATGTTAAATTGCCCCTCAGTGTGGCTGTGTGTGTGTCTGCCCTGTGATGACCTGGCAACCATGGTGTTTCTCTGTGCTAAAACCACTGGTATGGGTTCTGGCACCGCCCACGACTCTGGTCAAAGATATGACATGTGGATGAAGGGATGACCCACTCCAACCACTCTTTATGCTTTAGAATTGGAGGGATCTGGATACATTTGCTTCTTGGCAGCCAGGAACAGCATGTATGACCTAACCCCAACATCTTCCTCCAGTACTTCCTCAACAGGCTGTCAGCAGGAGCAACTCGGTTCACCGTTGTGACATCACGACCACGATGAATTCTAAATAAATAGTATGATTTGGAATTTGAACAATGTCATGGATGACAGAATGGTCACTTTCTTTTCACTTTAAAATAGCCCTATAACAGCTGGTTCAGACATGGTGGGTGGAAGGGTTCTAGATTATACAGCTTTGTGAGCTGGACTTGGATATAAACAGTTTCCAAATACAGTAAAAGTAAAAAGAATGCAAACCCCTTTGGAATTTTGTGGTTTTCTGCATGAATTGGTCACAAAAAGTGATTTGATCTTCATCTAAGTCACAGATACTGATACACAATGAGCTTAAGCCAAAAACATACACAAAGTTCTTCTCTTCCATGTCTTTACAAACATTCAGCATTTACAGTGGTTGTAGAAAAGTAAGTGAACTTAGGTTTAATTACTCGTTGACCCTTATTTGGAAGCAATGACCTCAACCAAGCACTTCCTGTAACTACAGATCAGACCTGCACATTGTGTGAGGGGGATTTTAGTCCATTCTTCCCTGCAGAACTGCCTTAACACTCCCATATTCTTTGGTTGTCTACTGTTTATTGCTTTCTTCAGATCATTCCACAGCATCTCAACAGATTGCGATCGGGGCTCTGACTGGGCCTCTCCAAAAGGCAGATTTTGTTCCTCTAAAGCCACTGTGGTGTGGATGTGCTGCAATATTTGGGGTCATTGTCCTGCTGCATCACCCAGCTTCTTTTCAGCTGATGAACAGACATTCTAACATTATCCTGAAGAATTTGCTGATAAATTTGGGAATTCATTTTCCCCTCAACGATGGCAAGCTGTCCAGGCCCTGATGCAGCAAAGCAGGTCCAAATCATGATGTTCCCTCCACCATACTTTACTGTAGGAATTATGTTTTTATGTTGACATAAGTTCTGCTTGTTCCTTCCAACCCTTTCCAGCCTTATGTAATTTAACAATTCTTGATCGTAGGTCTTCAGACAGCTCTTTTGTACAAGGCTTCTTGTCAAAAGCCAAAACTCAAACCTTTCAGTGTTTTTTTATCAACCAAAGTCATTCTAGGCCACACCCCTGAACTTGTTTTATTAAATGGACTCCAGGTGTGTTAATTCTGACTACAATGAGTTTTAAAAAAAGTAATTATCTTGGGGTTCACTTACTTTTTCCAACCTCCAGTTTCACAGTTTGAACGATTTATACAATATGGTCAAATATTGTCTGAAAATTGTGTATATTTAGTTATAGGACACTGTATTTGTATATTATGTGACTTCCATGAAGATACAGCTATGTTCTATATGGGATTTAGTCATAAATATAGACAATTCCTAGGGGTTCAAATGGCATGTTTTGTTGATATTGTGAAAATGAGTTAACTCATCCTCTACTAATGATGAACTTAAAGGCTGCACATTCCTTCACATTTTAGTTTAGTTTCTTTTTAAAATTTTTGCTACATGTTAAACTGAGCAAAAACAGTATGTATGACTTGAAACACGCAGAATTTTGTTCTCCGAATATGTGTACTGTCACTTAAAATCCACAGTCAAGAAGCCACTTTTGCTGCATTCATTAAAGTTTTCAGCTCATTTTCATTATTTCACCCACCCCTTTACAGGTTTAACAGTTGAGGACTACTTGAGCACTGATGTACGTCGCTCTGGATAAGATCATGCTGTAAATGTAAATGTATTACAGTGACAATGTTACACTGAATGTGAACATCACTCAAATCAAAAATACAAAATATATTGCGTCTTACAATGTATATACACTTCTGAAGCGTCTTGAGAAAATCATAATGATCTATTTATCGAGGCAGCAAGTGTGCGTTTGGCAGCAAAACATATATAACGTCAGGATATGTACAAACGCAATAAAAAGCAGAATTTGTTTTTAGTAAACTCAGTAATATGTTGCCTAAAAGAATACAGATTTGATTTCTGCCTGCTTGGTGAATCATGAATTTGTTCAATCTCATCATCCACTCATGATTTAATTTATTGATAAGCTGAACCAGATACTGGTTGGTGACTGTAAATATTGGCATCCTTGAGGAGAGGTCTGGAAAAAGTTAAGCACTTACACACGCAGTTTTTTTGGTCATTTTAAAAGAAATAAATGTTCAATGTCCAGATAAATGACTTTATATACACATATATACAGATAATATAGATATTATTGTGATTTAACCAAATATGTCAAGTTTTCATGCCATACTTCTGGACAGTCAATCTTTTCTGTTGAGGCATGAAATAAAAGAGAGAATATGGTGGTGTGAACATGGTGACTGCCAGAACACAGACTCTCATTGTTAGCCAGTGTGGCATTTTTGAAGGAGGCGCTGGGCATTTACTGAAGGAAGTGAGAAAGGAATCTTGTGTGTGACCTTTCCACAAAATATCGTGAGGTAAAAGCTGGGGAAGGGGTGGAAGAGGGGTTTATTTTTTGAAGTACCCTTCACACACACACTCTTTCTCCTTCCCTTCATCAATCACTAAGCTTCTCTTCATGCAACATTAATGCTGCGATTTACTCTCCTCACTTACAGAGGGAGAAATGTCAGCCATTGTCAGCATCTCTCCCCTTCTCTCGCTCCCTTTTCCTCTCCCTGACTAATGCACAGGGGTCAGGGTAAAGTGTCCCACTAGAGCATCCTTACAGACATACGCTGTCATGCTGATGCATTTCCAGCTTTCTATGCGTCAGCCTGACCCAATGCATGCACACAAATAGCAGAGGAAACGCTGACGTTGCACACACACACACACACACACATATCATGCTGGCCTTCAGAAATCAATCATGTCTTTCTCTTCAAACACCAGAGACCAGCTGAGAAACTTACCCTGTCATCCTCCCAGAAAGTGACCTTTCACTCACTTCTGTAAAACCAACCAAAGAGACTTTACATTCGCACATTTATTTAAGCGCGTGCACACGCACATGTTCAGTATTACTGAGGACATTCCACTGATTTCTTTCAGTGATTAGTATACTGTACTCACTGCCCTGCTGCTGCTATTTTTGCACAATTATATTCATTGCTGTTTACCTCTGTTCTGCATTTTTGCAACTGTTACTCTCTGCAGCTACAATACAGTCATAACACTGTGTTCATTCAGACTTGTTCTGTAGATATTGTCGACATTTCCTAATGTCTTTTTGTTGTCTTTCTCTTGCATTCTATTGTCCTACACTTGTGCTCTTGTGTTGCTCCATGGTCCTGGGGGAACATTGTTTTGTTTCACTTTGTACTGTGTATATTTGGCTGAGATGACAATAAAACCTCAGAGACTTTACTTGACATGATTTGTGTAATTTTCCACCACCGACGACTTAAACCCCAACATTAATCTCAGCAACCAAAAGACTCTTTCTGCTTGATGTGAAAGGATTAACCAAAAACAACAACAGAAACATATGTTCCCCTGGACGTCTAAGATGTGTATAGAGGTTTTATGGGACTGCTTGGATTGAGAGTAGCAGGAAATGCTGCCATTTCTAAGATGGAGCTTTAAACATGTTTAAAAAGAGCATGAAAAAAAATCCCTGCAGAACAACTGACAGCAAGTCAATGCAGCGTATAATAAAGGCAAAGGTGGAAGCAATACACACTGAAAAATGTGACATTTAGTAGATATTTTTGTGTTATTTTCTGTTTCCTGCGCTTTTTGTGATGCTAAAAATGATTGCTTTTACTAAGTGGTTGTTCTGAATGAAATAGAAATAAATGCAAGATCAACTTTACAGCACTGGAAGTTATGTCACCAGTGCAGAATGACGTGTGGGCTACATCCAGACCCTTGAGGTTTAAGGGTTAAAGTGACTTTGTGTGCACTGTTCCTGACCGTAAGACCCTCTCATAAAAGTCCATGAGTAATAAGAAGAAGCCAGAGAAACTTTGTAGTGTTACAAAGAAACGTCTTCCACAGTAAATGCTTGAAATTACATTCTCATTCCGTTCAGTGATGAGATTCTTGCTGACCACCTCGAAAATGCGCTTTGCAAATTACGGTGTAATTTTGTGAAACTAGCAAACATGTCAGCAAAAACCGTAAATATGCCTCACAAATATGCCACCTCAGACTGAAAATGGCACATTTCCCGGTTTCCACTTAGTTAGGCTTGTGCTTATCGTAAGAGATTCCTGCTCAGAGAAACAGTAAGGGGAGGAATGCACACCAGAGCTCGACAATCTGCATGAACCAGGTCTTTCAGTGACCACCTGCTTCTTAAACACTGTATACCAGCAATAAAACCTTTAATAAAAAGGTGGATTATACAACAACCAGTATTATAGTATCTGCAGAAACTACACAGCAAGGATGTCAAGCCATAGCATAATTTTTCTACAAGTTGTCAGTATTCCTAACCCTAAACGGTCTGTGTCACGTAGCATGAAAAAATCTTCAAATATGGCAATATGACAAAGCATGGGCAGGCCATAAATCAAAGCTAAATCATTTATGAAAAGTCAAATTCACTGCATGCAATGTTCGACTTTTCTATGACTTGTGGTGTTTCGGTATTATTTGACAGTTGTATAGGTGCACCGAATGTGCAGTTTTTCAATTAAATTGTGGATGTGGATTTAAGCTGCTTTACAGGTTTAAGAAACAGTTGTGGACTACTTGATCACTGATGTATGTCGCTCTGGATAAGAGCATCAGCCAAATGCCTTAAATGTAAATGCAATAATTCCACTTTGCCATATTTCTAACGACTTTGGATTCTCATAATCAACTTTTACACATTTCAGACATCCAGGGTTTTCTATAATCCCATGTAGGGGATTAGCGTCAATTAGTGACCTTTGTTTTTCGATGTTGTCTTGCCATTTATGACTTGAACTGAAGGCTGTGGTCCAATAGTACATAGTTGAACATTATAGGGTTTTGAAGGGCTGGGAAGACCACACACCTGTTTCTATTGTGTTTACATTGCTAGCTATTGGTATAATATTATTGAACTTGCTCGCAAACATCAGCAAAACAGTCATGAAGCCTAAAAATGTCTTCAAATATTATACTATATGGGCAGTCAGTAAATCAAGGTTCTATTATTTGTGAAAAGTGAGTCAATTCATTGCATGCAATAATCCCACCTTGTCATATAACTCTACAGAAGTTTGATTCTTTAACAGTTACTTTCATTTAGAATGGCTTGGGGATGCTGATGGGGAGGCCGGAAAAAAAAAAACCCTGACGGCTTGTCCTATGTGAGTCCACTCACTAGTACAGAGGCACCAGGTGGCTACAATCACTCTAGCAAATACACAGTTCTCTGCTTAAACACTCCTGCTTCAGATCATCAATTGCCAGGTTTAGGGGACATCTTTGAGTAAGGACACTACTAAACTACGCCAGACAGCACCATCCAGGACCAAAGTTGTGCTCCACTCACCTGACTTCACCTGCATAAGTGATTAGTACATCCTTGGGGGAAAAAAAATAAATTAAATATATATATATTAGAGGTGGGCATAGATTAATTTTTTAAACGCCGTTTGTAATCTTGGCATTTGATTCGGCAGTAAACAGCTACAACACAAACAGAATTCCATAGTTAAGGCAGGAAACACTGAAGAACATGCTTTGAAGCAAAGGAATGATGAGCCATCTGTAAACAAATGTGCTATATCACTGCAAAAAATAAAGATTTGAGCTTTCATGGCAAACAATGCAAAGGACAGACTGTGGTTTCAAATACTGTGTATATAGAAATGTTAAATGAAGAGAATAGATTTACAAAGTTTTATATGACACTGATGATCTACCGAACATTCAGTGAAACAGAATGAGAAAATGTTCTAGACAAAAAGGTTTTATCAAAGATGTTTAATGTTTAAATATATAAACTGAGATCAGTATTCATTCACACAATTGTCTGACTACATGCTGTTCAGGAGTTGATTGCAAGTGAGAGGGTGTATTTTGATGCATCAATTCTGGTAGCAGCCTACAATTTGTACAGCTTCATGTCAGTCTGACAAAGAAGCATCCATTACACTGAGAGAGACGCATCTGTGGTAACATCACTCAGGACTCGTCTCCCCAAACTGAAACATGCTCTCATCGTACAGGTCTTCAGGAAGCTCCTCATCTCCATCAGCAAAAAACGTTGGGAAGGGTGGGTTCTTGTTGTGCTCAAGCCGATGGGGCAGAATGGAGTCTCTAACCTGAGCAAACATGGATGATTGTTGTATTAATAACCTGATGAATTCTAGTCCTCAACATCAGAGTCTGCATTAGGTTTAGAGAACATTTAGTTGAATTTAGTTCAAATGTTAAAGTGAATAAGCGATATAGGCATCTACAAATCATCTACAGCAGATCTTCCAAACAAAGTATTATGGAATCGTTACTAACCTTAACTCTCGTCAGCAGCTCTGAGATATATTCAGAATAAATAAGCCTTTGCACGTACGCTAATGCGAGCACACAGACACCAAACTGCTGACTAAGTGATCGATGTGCTGAAAGTTATTAAAAGCACTTCACCCACACTATCGATAGAGATGAATGAGCCAGCATAAGTGCCAGGGCTGGTGCTTGTGTTAGCGTGGGCAGTGTGAAGCTCTTATTTTAGCCACACACACAACTAAAAGTGATGACAGAAGCAGAAAAAACAAACACTCATGTCTAAAGTGGGAAAAAATGCAGTGTCTTCAACCTTAAGTAAACCCTATAGGATTTGTGTAGGGGTGTGTGTGTGTGTGTGTGTGCATGCACACGTTTGAAAGTGCAAAATGGATCAAAGACAAACTTGCATCTGTGTGGGTGCAAGTGTGTACAGAAATGGTCTTACTTTGACCAGGCAGTTGCGATGGCCTGGAATAGACCCGTTGACATACAGGATGTTATCTTTGGTGTTCACCCTCCACACCTGACCGAGAAAAGTCACACACGTCAAAGCTCTAACTGGGTCTCATACATCATAACATTTGGTGACATCAGGCAAGTTTACAGGGGCTTCATCAGCAACACATAAGGAGATACTGCTACTAGGATTGTGTGTGTGTGTGTGTGTGTGTGTGTGTGTGTGTGTGTGTGTGTGTGTGTGTGTGTGTGTGTGTGTGTG
>JBBPCW010285538.1:0-10698 GCA_037974425.1 Phenacogrammus interruptus
GAAATTGCGCACTACCGTCAGTGCACTGAGATTTAGTGCGTAGTGCGCACTGCCTTCTGTAGTGCGCACTGCTGTGGGTCAGTGCTGTCCTAAATGGAACACTAACGTTTTGCACTTAGCGGAAGTGACGGACTAACATCAGTAAAATAATTTTATTACCATTACTTACATTTATACCAACCAGCTGCCTCCTCTTGGGCTTGTATTTCACTGTTTGCCGCCACTATCCAACTCGAAAACACGTTGAAAGTCCCGCCCCCTTCCCTACGTGGTCAAAATGGTGCCCGTTTAGTGCGCATAGTGTACATCGTTCTGCACTGCGTTTTCTGACCGATTTCAGTGCAGCATCCGGATTCTTTCAGCTCGGTTTTTAGTGTGAACGCACTACGCCCTAAATTCGCGCACTAAAAGTGCTCAAGTGCGCAGTTTCGGACACACTCATTTTCTGTGTCAATCTAGTCCTCATCAGATGAAACTTCACAGCACAAACACAGCAGCATTTTACAGCAAACACTGAATGGCAGTTGAACAAAAATGTATCATTAAAAAGTGATCAGATACCTGGTAGAGCATCTGTAGTGGGAGATTTGGGGTTACGATGTTTCCTAAAGTCTAGAAATTTTATCCTGTTCTTGCATTTCTCATTTGTTGAGTCGCTAGGGGACTTCTGCTCTTCAGTCATTGATGCACAACTGGACTCGCTGCTGAGATCATCAGGAGGTTCAGGAATGTCTGTGAAAATCATGTATTTTCAGACATTAGTCAAGCACTGCTACCCACAGAAAATTCCTTTTTAATTGGTTTGCATGATAAATGTTAGCAGTTTTATGCAGAAGATTTTAGTCGCCTGGATTGTTCACTCTTAGTCTTATATCTCACCTCTTCACCTCTTCTATTTCCTCTGTTTTGCTCTAATCTTCATGTGACCATTTTATTTTCTGTTAAAATCATCCTTGCAATTAAACCAAATTCTAAAAACAAAGAGTGCCTGTAGTAGGCTCAAATATTGTGACCAGTTGATCCATATTTGTTGTTATATTGTATAATATCTCAATTATACCATGTATTATATCATTTTTAAATAGGGTTTGTGCAAAGATTATCAAACTGACTGAACAAACAGATTCATACACTGAATGACGGCTTATTGAGATCAGGTGTTGTGTCTTTAGTTTTGTTATAAATAGCACGTTTTGGGTTTCTGTCCTTGTCAGTTCACCATCACTTTCTGTGTTGTGTGTTTGTCCTGTGTTTATTTACGTATTGGACCTTGAGCCTAGTTTTGTTTTCATGTGTTTAAATAAAGAAACCACATTATGAAAGTATGCATCTGTGCCTCCTGCTTGGACGTTCCACGGCATGTCGTGACAAGAATATCTCTACAGTTCAGTGTGGTAGACGGTTAAACATGGTGGCATGTTGTCTTTCGTGATTTGTGAATTCAGGAGACATCATTCCCCAACCATATATGTGCTGCCCTGTTGTCAAATGCAAATAATAAAAAAGTATTTACCATATAAACAGGCCCAGCCAGGCTCACATTCATCAGTCTGATTTGTGAATTGACTGAATTAACTGTTTGGCCACTTATAGCAATATATAGCAATATATGGTCTACATCTGTGGTCCCCAACCTTTATTTCGTCACGGTGTAGCCGCTCTTCGGAAAAACGCAGTGAAGCCAGACGCGCTTAAACAGGTGGTGCACATATTTTAGAACGTTTACGGTATCGACATTCAAGGGAAACCTTGAGTCCAGTTTTGTTTTTCAGGCTCGATCCCGAAAAAAAACTTTAGTTAAGGATACTTATAATAATTATGATTATAATAAATTAAACAGCAGCACTTATCAGCATTTATCCATTTATAGGTCTCATTTTTGAGCTCGAATAAAGTCCTAAAATTAAACAAAGCCATCACCAAACCATCACAGGTCACTTCAGTAACTTCCATACTATTCCCATACCTAATGTGGATTTTTTTTACTGTGGCATTTATAAATTATTTATAAATAAAATCAGCACGTGCAGGATTTGTTTGTTCACCTTCCTCGTGTTTGATTTACATTAAAATTCCTAAGTTAGATAAGGCTCTCACCAATCCACTGCAGGTCAGTTTAGTAGCTATCAACTATGTCTGGGATTTTTTATTGCGTCATTTAGGAATAATTTAAAAAAATAAAAACAGCACTTTCTGCATTTATTTCTTCATATTCTTCATGTTTGATTTAGGATACCATCGCCAAACCACTTCAGGTCTCACCAGTAACTGTTATACTATGTGTAAGTGTTATAGTAAGTGTTATACTATTTTTTACTGTGGCATTTAGGAATAATTAAAAATTAAAACCGGACTTTCAGCATTTATTTGTTCATCTTTGTCATGTTTGACCTAGGATAGAATATCTAAATTAATTAAAGCCATCACCAAACCATAACGGGTTACTTCAGCAGCTATCATAATATGTTGTAACATGACATGGATATTTTTTACTGTGGCATTTAGGAGTCATTTAAACCCAAATCAGTACATTAAGCATTAATTTGATGATTTTAAAAATTACTTCTAAATGCCACAGTAAAAAAAAATCTAATCGATACCGTAAATCTTCTAAAATATGTGCATCACCTGCTTAAGCGCGGCTGGCTTCACGGCGTTTTCCTAAAGAGCTACTAGACTCACCGCAGTTCCTTGAGGCCATCAGGAGGTTCAGGCACGTCTGAAAGCTAATAGTCAAGTACCGTTATCTACAGAGAACGCAGTTTAAATGGTTTTGCATGGTAAGTGCTGCCAGCTTTATACACACAGTAACACTGAATCTGTGTCTTAAAACAAGACGGTGCGTCACAGGCGCTGTAGGGCGCGCAGCACTCCGTAATAAAGCCTATATATTTGCATGCATTGTCACTGAAGTCCCTTTTGGTGGATGGCCAGGTGTCCTTGTAGCGTACATCCCTATGCCAGCCGGCCAAAGGGGTTAAACTTCGGCATCTTTTCATTAAATTTCGTGAAAACAAGGGAATGGGAATGTCTGTCAATCCCTGCAATTTCTGTTCGGAAAAAAATTCTATGATACGGTCTATGATAAAGTATTTCAAAAGCAACGGAGGGAAGTGTTGTTATCTAATTACACGTATACAATACTTATATAATATAATTTGCTCGTAGCCTAGTGCGCAAAACACTTGTCTGTGAACCACAAAGTCTAAAGAAGACTAAACAGAATAAAAAGTCCCACTAGAGACTAATAATGCCTGAACATAGCAAAGGATGCTGCTTACTTTTATTCGTCCTCCAATTTAAAGAGGGAAGAGGGAAGGTGGTTTTCATCATCACGTCAAGCTGAATCAGGTCCTCTGCGACTGCTGATGTCTGTTGTAGCTGTTTGAGAGACCCAAATCCTAAACGGCTGGGAGGGAGTGCTTTATATGCCAGTGACACCCACCAGCCCACAGTCATGTGATGTAGTTATGAGGAGCCCTTGAGCTGTGCACAAAACCTCTTTCGGTTTCTTTTTCCTTTTAAAGCCCCCCAAAATAGTCAGGGTTTTTCTGGTCTGAAGGCTGATGTCCAGGTTTCAGCCAGTCTGAAGGCTGTTGTCCTCTAATGGATGGGTTTTTAAGGAGCATGCATACATGTATTTATATCTTTTCTTTATGCTCTGCTTCGCTCAAATACGAAAGAAGCATGAACCCTAACAACAAGCGTTTCCATCACTGTTATGATTCCATGTCTGATTTCTGCCTCTTTGTGTTGATTTCTGCCTCCAGGCATGCTAAGTGGAATTGTAAGAAGTGGAAAAGACATACTATTGAATGTGTTCTATATATTTTTTTTGTTCTTTATATGGTTTCTTATTAGTGCACTTGGTGTGTCTGTGGGGTCCCTGTTTTTTCTGACACTCTCAGGCCCCACCCTCCAAACACTGGTCTTTCCATTTTTGATGCCAAAGTTTTTCTTGACTGAGTATTACTTTATCCAGCTGTGATGCCCTGTGCACTATTATTACCCTGGCTTGTGCACTCTTAGTCTTATATTTTACCGTTTCCTCTTCTGCTTTGCTCTGATACCCATGTCACCATATCACTTGTCCTGTCACAGGTTTTGTTTGTGTTTAGTGCGTTTTTGTCATGGTGCAGTGCAGGAGAGGGAAGGACGCCAAGGCTGTGAGGAACAGCGAGTTTAATGAGATAAGATTTAAAGAGTTCAGGCCCAACGTTGGGCTGCTTAGGTTTACTCGCCATATATATACAAGCCCCCCAACTCAGTAAACCCAAAACAAACCGAAAACAGACCAAACCAAACACAACATATAACCAGGGGGGAATGAGGCTCGTGCTTCTTCAAATACAGAGTCACAGACAACACCAGGATTCACAGGCTTCAGAAACAGAACATACAAGCAGATAACAAAACACCAGAGCCCAGCAGTCGGGCAGGCTTATTCCTTCACTGAAGCACGAGCCTAGGGAGAAGGGGAACAGAGAGACACCGGGTCAGTACAAGGGTAGGAAACAGCAGACACAACACACAGTGAAGACGAATACGGACATGGGGAACTGGGGCCGGACTGGAGCTTAAATAACACAGGAGAAACAAGGACCAGGTGAATGTAATGATGATGGGGGAGTGATACAAATGGGACATGCAGACTAGAAAGGGGACAAGGGAGAAAGGGGAAGGGAGGACAGAGGGAATCGGGTAGCAGGGACACAGACACAGAGGCTGGGGGAAACAACATAAAACCGGAGACTGGACTCAATACTCAGGGGAAGACGAGCGGTGGATATTAGGAAAAGGCGAGGCGACCGTGACAGTTTTTGGCAAAACAGTTATGTTGTATTATGCCTTAATTAACCTTTTTGAAATAGGGTTGTTATGGTGTGTGCAAAAGATCATGAAACAGATTTAAACAGATTAACTTCCTTTCTCTTGTCAACTAGACATTTTGTCAAAGAAAATGACAATTACATATCAAAATCCAATCTAGTGTAAGGACGAGTAGGAAATGAGGGGGAGTAGCAAGCTAATGCAATCCATTCCAGAACAGCACTTCGGGGTTTACACCAAACCAATTAGGCCAAGATCACATTCACCTGAGTACTAGGTTAGGACAGGTATTTATACAGTGCAAACTAGAACATCTGTGCGAAGTATACTTGTGCAGTCCTGTTTACCAAGCCTTAGTCTTTCTGTCTTCTTGCCTGCCTGTTCTATGACCCTGTTTTCTGCCTCTTGGATTACTCTCTGTGCGCGCCAGACTAATTTTGGATTTACTGGTTTTCTGACCCTTGGATTACGGACTTGGTTTTCTCTTTTTGGTGGACTTTATTCTTATTAAATATTTTTCTTACTCTGCACTTGGACTCCTTTCTGTTAAATAACATTACATCTAGCCAGCAACAACTGGTTGAACATGTCCTGAAGTATCCAGACACCCAGTCTGAAGGCTGTTGAGGGCTGTTGTCCTCTAATGGATGATTAGAGGACAAGTGGACAAAACAAAGGATGCTGCTTACTTTTATTCGTCCTCCAATTTAAAGAGGGAAGAGGGAAGATGGTTTTCATCATCACGTCAAGCTGAATCAGGTCCTCTGTGACTGCTGATGTCTGGGGATGCTTTATATGCCAGTGACACCCACTTGAGCCCCTTGAGCTGTGCACAAAATCTCTTTTGGTTTCTTTTTCCTTTAACAGCCCCCCAAAATAATCAGGGGTTTTCTGGTCTGAAGGCTTTTGTCCTCTAATGGATGGGTTTTTAAGGAGCATGCATAAACTTATTTTGCATCTTTTCTTTGTGTTACTCAAATACGAAAATTCCATCACTGTTATGATTCTATGTCTGATTTCTGCCTCTTTGTTTTGATTTCTGCCATGCAAAGTGGAATTGTAAGAAGTGGAAAAGAAGTGTTTTTTATTAGTGCACTTGGTGTGTCTGTGGGGTGCCTGTTTTTTTCTGACAATCTCAGGCCCCACCCTCCAAACATTGGTCTTTCCATTTTTGATGCCTAAGATTTTCTTGATTGAGTATTATTTTATCCAGCTGTGATGCCCTGTGCACTATTAGTACCCTGGCTGGTGCACTCTTAGTCTTATATTTTACCGTGTCCACCACGCACCCTTGTCCTCGTGCATCACAGCTTTTTCCATGGCAATATATCAGCGGCTGGTTGGCTGCTGCCCTTTGATGCCGCTGCAGTCCATAATTTCCCCCAAGGAGCTTCTTGAGTGTTCTTGTGTTTTTGTTTTGTTCTTCTTAAGGCCCTGTATTTTTATTACTGTAAATTAAATGAATTTCTTACTGTATCTACCCTGCTTTTTCCAAAGAAAACAACAGTGCATACCAAAGAAAATGCATGTGCATGAATTACAGTGCAGTCTATACAGAGGTAATATGGGTAAAGTATTCTTTAAGGGTAAAGTATTAAGCTGAGTTTAAAATGAAATTTTGAAAGCACAATTGGGGAAACATTTAGGGTTTACACTAGGCATTTTCATGCAGTTTTTTTTTTTTTACCACATCACAACAACGTGGTTTTTCACTATACACGGGTGCTCTTGGAATGTGTCAGGGGTTTACTGTACATTGATTGCTAAAAATATCCAACACATTGCAAAAACAGCATTTAACACATTCCCACAGCTATAAAGTTCACAATTGTTATAAACATTGATGCAAAAATTCAGTATGCTTGGAAAAATCCTTTGAAGATGCTAATTAGATAGAACATTCTGATTCAGGCATTACCAGAATAACCCAGACCAGCCTTTTCTTTGTTTGATCAGTCGCTTCTAAGTTGCATTAACATAGTTAAGTACCATAATGGCCAAAGCTAAAGAGCTTCAAGGAAATGTTGTGCAGCAAATGGACTGGGCAGTAGGAAGGTTTTAAATTTCTCAGACAACTGGAAAAGCAAGTGGAAAGAATTTGTCCCGGGGATTACCCGGGAAGTGAAGTTTGGCTGCAATGTTATGTTTGAGGGTTTTGTCTTGTGAGGAATCATGAGTGCAATATATACTAGAAGGGAAGATGAATAGTGCTGTATGTGAATGTGTTCTGAAGAAGAATTTGCAGTTGTCTGCAAGAGCCCTGAACTTTCCAACTAGACACAGTTGGTTACAGCTGTGCTAGGATTGTGTTAAGTGCTTGTGTTTTGTTGTTGGTGTTTGGGTTTTATGTTGTGGGTATTTAAGGGGTTGGTTTTTTGAGTTCCTTTAAAAGTAAATGTTGATTCTGACTCTCATGCCTGTTCTGTGTTTGTTGGGTTTGAAATTAAAAATGAAGCATTTTGATTATCCGTGGTAAGTGTGCCTGCCTTGCATGCCTGGAGAATGAGGGAAGACATGACAATCTTCTGATTTAAAGCCCATCAAGAGTTTATAATGAAAGTTGAAAATCTGGGTTCAGCAAAGTGTTTTTAAAAAGCATAGTTGTTTAAGTATATATATTTCTTAATTATTGTAAAACTGTATTAGAGTACTGTATATATGCGTACATATTCTGTATACAGTACATTCAGATATACAGGATATACAGTAGCAGTCAAAAGTTTGGTCACACCTTCGCATTCAATTATTTCCTTTGTTTTTATTATTGGCTACATTGTAGATTAACATTGAAACCATCGCCTATTGCTCTGATGACAGCTTTGCAAACTCTGGCATTTGTTCAGTCAGATTCATGAGGAATCGACCTGGAATGGTGTTTAATTTACAGGTATTTTTCATCAAGAGTTCATTAGTGGAATTTTGGGTGTTCTTAATGTATTTGGGATCATCAGTTGAGATGGTGGTACACAGTTAGTCGTACCTATTCCACTGCGGTTCTACTCCACTTTATGGCAAGAACCACTTTGCTAAATAAAAAAATGTTCCATCATTGCCAAAACATATTCTGGTTTGTTTAACTCTTTTTTGGTTTACAGCGTAATTCCATGTATTCCTTCATTTTGTTTGTTTTCAATATAAATATCTAATGTAGGAGAAAATAGAAACAAAGAAAAAATATTGAATGAGAAAAAATGTGTCCAAACTTTATATATATTTTATTTATTTGTTAGGCAAGCGATGTCCAAAACAGCTATAAGCAGTTTAATGTGGATTCTAGTATAAATTGCAGCCATGTAAGTTAACTACACATAGATTTAAATAAGTGTAAACTGTATATAAAAACTGAAAAGCATTGAGAATGAACTCTCAGAATATCTCATATTTAAAGAGTGGTGTTCAAACCCTGCTAACAGATAATCACAATGTAACATTTACAGCAAGTAATAGCCCTTAAAGTATTATAGAGGTCATCTGAAAATACCCTATGGTGTCTACATATACAATGTATAAGGTATTGTTGTATAAAAATGACAAAGAATTATCAGAACCAGGTATTCCAAACATTTTAACTGTACAGTGCAATAAAAAAATATATAATATATAATATAATAAAGAAGATCTCAGTCTCAATTTCCTTCAAGTTGAAAATGTAAGGGGATTTCAGTCTACTGATTAGTGGTCAGAATCCCCTGTTGCTTTCAGCATGGAAAGTCAATGATGTAGTCATGCTGGCCAGATTCCAGGTTACACTTCATCCATTTTAGGAAAGTGGGAAATTGAAATTAAGAAAGCATATACATATACACACATATCTACTTCATTTATTCATGCACACATACATGCACACACCACGCACATATATATAATTCCTGTGGGAAGCCTGGCTGTGCTTGTCCCAGCCTGGCTACACTTCCAGAAACCAGCTGGCCTTCTCAGAAACCATGTGACCAAAGCTTTATACAGCGAGCCATTTGACGCCTGCTACTGTGAAGCCCCTCCAGCTGCTGTGAATGTATTCTCTTCACACCGAAGCTATCTTTCACTTCTGGTCTCAGTTTATGTTCTTCATGCCGAAGCTATCCTCCTCTTCAAATTATCCAGATCCAGATATTCATGTCTATGAATCCAAAAACAGATGCTGTGGAATACAGTCGTAGTCAAGATCAGAAAAAAAGGCTTCTATGATAGCTGTGAGACACCTAGTGGATAAAACTGAGGGTTGACTCAGAACAACATCCTTTGGTCTTGTTTTTTTTTTGCTTTAACATTTGTACACAAATAAATCAGTCAAAAATGACAAAGAGAAAGATAGCAAGATGATAAAATCCATAAAAGAACATATAAGGCCTGCTGTTTGAGTAATCCATTTGATAGTTAGTGAATAGCCCCAGAGTGGTGCAGTGGGTTGTGCCGTGCCTCACACCTCCAGGGTTGGGGGTTTGAATAGAGGTCCTGGTCTTGTGTGCATGGATTTTACATGTTCTTCTTGTGGTGGTGTTGGTTTCCTCTGGGGTCTCCGGTTTCTCCCACAGTCCAAAGACGTGTGTCAGGTGAACTGGGGATTCTAAATTGACCGTAGGTGTGAGTGGTGTGTGTGCCCTGCAGTGGGTTGGCATCCCTCCCAGGGGGAGTCTGAGTACCTGTGACCCTAGTGAGGATTAACCAGTTACAGAAAGTGAGTGAGTTTGTAAATACACACCGGAAATAATTTGTCATTGTCACGGTTGGATCAAAACTGTACTGATAATTTTTGTCATGTTTTAACGCAATTAGAAAAGAATAGTTGTCACCTTTCGTTATGAACAAACAAATACATTTCTCCTTCTGAAAAGTTACTATTTTGAAAAGTTGAGGATCGCACCATTTCTTTTCCAACAGCAGCTTCAGTTCCGACAGGTAAGGATTACACAAGTTACTTCAAATTCAGTTCTGTTCCAATGTAATCCAGTCATGAATGGAGTGCATGCTTCAGCCTGCTGTTCCAGATTAAAAATTGGGATTGTGGTCTGTTGATTTGGCTGGTTAATGGTGTCATGTCTGAGTTATCAAGCCACACACAGATGCCCTATAGCTGTCATATTAACATGTAGGAATGTCTGTGTTGTGTTCTGCTTGGACATAAAGCACAGAGTTAGTGAAAGAGTGGGCTAAATTGGACAGGAACTGTCTGAAGCATGGTGCAACCCTTACCTAATAGGAGTTGCATATTTTGTAACATACTGAATATTTTTTTTCAAAAGGTAATGCACAATGAATTGATATTTACAGGTTTGGATATCTTTCCACGTCGATATTTATTGATAGGTGTTTTCATCTGATGACCGCAGTAAACTCCCGTACTCATCAAATTCTGCACTAATACAGTGATTTCCAATAAGCAATTGAAACTGAAAATGAAGCTAAAGGATGCTTAAAGAGCAGGGGAAGGCCTGGTCAATGTCTGAGGCACACCAAGCAACATTCAGATATGGTTTGAAAGTGCTTTGTAAAACTTTTAAAAGAAAAAAATCTTTCTTGGAAAAAAGGAACAGCATTTGAGGAAAGGAGCCTTGCCACGTCGCGTGTGGGTTGATCGTGGGGATTTTGTGACAGCCAGTTGCACAGGACACATTGCATGAGGCAGAAGAATGGATTCTGAAATGTCAGGATATTTTAAATAGAAATATGTCACAGTCAAGAAACAGAATCAGACAAGAAGAAGTCTTTTTAGAATTAATTAGAACATAAATGAACTTGAACATAACTAAAAGTTTGTATTGTATTGTATTCTGAATGGCTGCTACGCTAATTTTGTTCTTTATCCTTCTACCCATCCCGAGGCACCTGATGGTGCCATCTCCAGTAGATAAAGGCCAACCCTGCGAGGTT
>JBBPCW010285548.1:0-10698 GCA_037974425.1 Phenacogrammus interruptus
TGCTGCTCCCACTCTAACAGCTAGAGTGGGTGACATCATCGCCCCAACATTCTACCATTCATTCCTATGGGGCTTTTTTTCGCTCGAAAAACGCGAATAACACGTGAACGACAAAACGTATCAAAAAGCTGTGAACAAGCTTGCATCTGCGGATCGGGCCCGACGTGTCAGAGTTCGAACGGCGTCTCTATCTCGAAAGCTCTGGGAGGAGTAGGGGGCCATATAACGGGTGAAAGGAATAATATTAAGGATAAAACTTAAGAAGAACAATAGTGTGCTTCCTCTGCAAGCACACTAACTATTCACCGTCAGACTTCATCAGTAATATCTGCAAGGGAGACCAACATGTTAAATGTGCCTAATGAAATGGACAGTAAGAGAACACAGTGCTTTAAAAAATAAATCAATAAAACTTCAGCGGTACTACAATGTCTGACACTTACCAGTGCAACACATGCTACCATGTCAGTGTCACTGGTGTGCTAAGAGTAGTCCCCCTCCTGAATGATACCTGCTCACTGAGAGGTAAAGTGGGAGGTAAAGGGGTGTAAACAATTGATTTACAGGCACAGGTGATATGTGCCTTGCAGAAGTATTCACCCACCATGGCATTTTTCATGCTTTGTTGCCTTCGTTATTGTAATCATGTGGACAGATAGTCCAGTCTCTGCTTTGGAACTCTGCAACTCCTTCAGGGTTACGTTTGGTCTCTGTTCTGCCTTTGATTAATGCCCTCCTTGCCTGGACTTTGAGTTTTGGTGGGCGGCCCTGTCTTGGCAGGTTTGTTGTGGTACCATGTTCTTTCCATTTGAAGGTGATTGATTGGTTTGATGGCGCTCCAGGGAATCGTCTTAGATTTAGATTTTTTTTATAACCCAACCATGACTTGTACTTCTCAACTACTTTGTCCCTGACTTGTTTGGGGAGCCCCTTGGTCTTCATGGTGTGATGCCTATTGCTTAGTGGTGTTGCAGCCTCTGGGGCCTTTCAGCAAAGGTGTGTTTATACTCTCAGATCATGTGACTGTTAGATTGCACACTGGTGGACAGGTCAATTTTGCTATGCGGCTTCATAGACAAAATTAATAAAAAAACATTGGCCATTATCTCCTAAACACAAAATATTTGGGAACCATTTTTAGGAGCCATAATCTCTGTCAGATGTAATATAAATAAAAAAATATTGTCATGGCACATTTGTCTCCAGTCTTACCTTATGTAAAGAGCTTTAAAATGAAACAAGAAATCACAACATGGACTAAATTTTTGCCAAAGTAAAACATTTATCATGTAGTTTATTTTTACTATATTTTAGAATGTTCTGGCTGCCAGGCCGTGTGAATCATTTTGAAGGAAACTCAATTTTTCCACACTTCCCTTGATAGAGATGTGTTGGTAGCGAGCGAGTCGGTTCTTTGACTAAATTTGGGAAAACAAAGAGCCGTTTGGGCATAAACATGGAATATTACCATCATGACCATCATATGTCAGTGTGGCCGCCACATTGCTGGAGGCACTGCTGTGACGTGAAGTAGTGGATAAAGATGCATCACACATGTTCTGCATGGGGCTGTAAGCTTCAAACCAGTTCCCTAGGGATTGCATTTATAGGTAAGGCAGAACAATTGCTTTGAATGTATTTGGCCATTTTAAAATCTCAGACCCATCGAACATGGCTGCAGGCGAAGCTCTCCTCCCTGCAGAACTGGCGTGTCGAGAGCACGGATTGTCCGAGCCATTACATGCTGGTAGACCTACGTGAAACCTTTCCAACTAGCCCTCGTTTGCCCCCTAGCCCATGGTGATCATGAGTTATTAGCCCAAAACCTTCCCCCATTGATCTCTAAACCCATAAACTGTTTTTTAATTGCTTGTTATTTACCATTTTAAATCATACAATTGTTTTTTTTTGTGGTTTCTACCAGACTGTCATTTATCCATTTTTGGCCAAGCAAATTTATATAATAATTTATCTAATGACCATATATTTATTTATACTTATTTTCATTTTTAATATGAACATTTTCTGCTGTTTTTACTACAAAGTTTTTAACTAACATCAGTTATTGTCATAAGTATCAAATACCTATTCCTTTGTTGTTGTTTTTTTTTTTTTTTTTCTATATTCGAACTACATTTCCACTACAAACTACATTTCCCAAATGTTGAGTTTAGAATGAAATATAGTTCTTTATGAATTGGGCCAAAAGTGGCCATGAACAAGCTGACTTGAAAGTAAAAATGAAAAAGTCTGAAATATTACTGATTAACAACACTTTTTTTTTCATGCACAAACACACACCCTTATCTGACATCTTTAAGATCACGCCTATTTCAAAATTGTGTCATTCGTTGGCTCCATTGGAGTGCAGTAATCTCTCATACTCCCCATTGGAAACTAAGAATATTATATAAAATTCCTCGCTTGGTCAAAAATGGATAAATAACATCATCTGGTGGAAACCACTAAAACATTACCATGTGTTTAGAATGAAAGTATTTTAACCTAAAGTGTGTGATTATGAGTTGTCACTTTTCTTGTACTTTCATTTCTCTTGGTTTGGGGGGCGATTTCCATTGGGTACTGAAATGAAAAAAATTAAAAAAAAAAACATTTTACGTGAACTGGCTGATGCCAAACTGGCAATTTAAGTATCGATTCCAGTGCTAATTGATATAGAACTCGATGCTAAATTTTAGTATCAATAATTATCAAAGAATCGATTTTTAAAATTTAGTCCAGGTTGATCAGTTATTACCTTACTGCTTTTTAGAATTTGCTTTAGCTACCAATCTATAGCCATAAGGTGGAGGTTCAAATTTGAGTTACTGGCACCCCATCTACAACAAAATATTTGATTGCTATCTGCTAAAATCTCCATCAGAGCCTCGTAGAGCAATCCTCAGTAATACTGGATGAGGGGGAAACACATTGATGGGGATTTTAAAGGAGGCTCTAACATTTGACTGCATTTACATTTTGCATTTTTGGTACTGAATTTGGTACCTGAAGACGAGGAATTTTCAGTACTTGGTAGTTTGGTTGATCAAAGTTTGGTACCCAGCCCTTCCAATAGGTGATGCTGCAGTCTAGACCTGTATAAACTGGGCAAGACTTAAAGAGCCTTTTAACATTTTGGTTACAGTTTTCCCGTCAAATAGTATGGAAGATTATAAGCACAAAAAGCACTTTTCATTTTTTTCTGTCCCCAGTGGAGATGCAGCTGCCAAAGCATACCACAGAATAAAATGTCTATTCTCAGTACTGAGGCATGAAAGGTCTTCAGGAGTGGCCCCTGCACTCCAAAAGACCTTAACCCAGGGGTGTCTTTACAAATCATACAATGTGATTTCCTGAATTTTTTGTGCATTCTGTGAGAAAATCTGTGCAAAAATCAAGTATTTCTCACAGAAAAATATTGCTACATGCATGTTTATTCTCTGTGTGAATTGGAAAAAAACAAAAACAGGAGGAAAAAAAGCAAATTTGACATAACACACAAAACTTGACAATATTATTGGTACCCTTAACTTAATATTTGGTTCCACACCCTTTTGAAGTCAGTCGCTTCTTACACCTCTCACCCGGAATTTTGGACCACCCTTCCTTTGCAAACTGCTCCAGTTCTCTCATATTGGAAGGCCGCCTTTTCCCAACAGCAATTTTAAGATCTTTCCACAGGTGTTCAATGAGATTTAGATCTGGGCTCATTGCTGGTCACTTCAGAACTCTCAAGTGCTTTGTTGCAATACATTTCTGACTGCTTTTTAAAGTATGTTTGGGGTCATTGAAGTGAAAGTGACCATATGTCATACGTGAACAAACCACAGCACACAATACTTCCTCTGCATTTAACCCATCCACCAAATGAAGCAGGGGGCAGCCATGAACACGGCGCCCGGGGAGCAGTGTGTGGGGACGATACCTTGCTCAGGGTACCTCAGCAGTGCCTAGCGGTCTTGGGAATCGAACCCGGACTTTCTGGTCGCAGGGCGAATGCCCTAACCACTAGGCTACCAGCTGCCCCATTGTCCTGCTGGAAAACCCAAGATCTTAGACACAAACCCAGCTTTCTGACACTGGGCCCTACAGTGCGACCCAAAATCCTATGGTAATCCTCAGATTTCATTATGCCTTGCACACAGTCAAGGCACCCAGTGCCAGAG
This sequence comes from Phenacogrammus interruptus, assembly GCA_037974425.1. NCBI lineage: Eukaryota > Metazoa > Chordata > Actinopteri > Characiformes > Alestidae > Phenacogrammus > Phenacogrammus interruptus. Next base: position 4,167 of record JBBPCW010285548.1, read on the forward strand.
GCAGCAAAACAACCCCAAAACATAATTGAAACTTCACCATGTTTGACTGTAGGTACTTGTGTTCTTTTCTTTGTAGGCCTCATTCCGTTTTCAGTAAACAGTGGACTGATGTGCTTTACCAAAAAGCTCCATCTTGGTCTCATCTGCCCATAGACATTTTCCCAGAAGGATTTTGGCTTACTCAAAAATATTTTGGCAAACTGTAGTTTTGCTTTTTTATGTCTCTGTGTCAGCAGTGGGGTCCTCCTGGGTCTCCTGCCATAGCGTTTCATTTCATTTAAACGCTGACACTGATGCTCTCTGAACCTGCAGGGGCTGCTTATCCACCATCCGGACTATCCTGCGTTGCAACTTTTCATCAGTTTTTCTATTCCACCCACGCCCAGGGAGATTAGCTACAGTTATCAAGCAAACTTCTTGATAATGTTGCGCACTGTGGACAAAGGCAAATCTAGATCTGTGGAGATGGACTTGTAACCTTGAGTACCAAAATTGTGGAAAAATATCAACAATCTCAAGTCCTCACACAGTTTTCTTTTCCTCTTTCTGTTGTCCATGCTTAGTGTGGCACACACAGACACAATGCAAAGACTAAGTGAACTTTTTTTTTTGTCTTTCAGGTGTGATTTATTTTTTAAAATATTTCCCACACCTGTTACTTGCCCCAGTTGAGTTTAAAGGAGTATCACACGCTTGAAACAATCTTATTCATCCATAATTTTGAAAGGGTGCCAATAACGCATTTTTGGAGTTTTCTGTGACATTATGTCAAATTTGGGTTTTTTTTTTACCTCCTGTTTTTTAGTTTTGTTCCAATACACACACACAGAATAAACGTGTACAGCAAAACATGTGTTAATGCAATACTTTTCTGCGAGAAATACTTTTGGAAAAATTGCAGGGGTGTCAACACTTTTGGCCATGACTGTAGGTTCCTCACTGTACAACTAAATCTTATTCAAGTTTAATAAAGTAAGTGCCATAAGTTCATTGGTTTGGTTTAGGCTTTTCACTGTTATATTGACAGGTTATCGTTCAAACCACTACAGTTTCAGATTGATCAACTTGCTGACACTAATGAGAAGGGTAATACTGATATCTGGATTTCACAAATGCAGGGCCCAATAGCATTAAAATGAAGCATTAGTTATTCTTACAGGCTAGCGAGCCATAAATATCACATTATAAGACGGAGGCTGTGGGCCATATGAAATTTGACAGCAGGCCGGACTTTGGACATGCCTGCCATAACAACCTGTCATTATTTGTATTTGTGTCCAGTCCAGTTTTTGTTCAGATGAACACAGAAATGCTCTCTATAGCCTGAATGAAGATTGGTGGCTCATTTATCATGACCTATAGATCTTGATTTCAAACAAATCAGCCATAAGTTGGGCCAGCAAGGCCACCACATCTAGCCAACTTAACTGTCACTATACCACGTCACTGTCAACATACTTTAGTGAATATCAGGAGTATTTATTTGTCATATGTCAATAGCAGAAGTCTAGAATCAGTGTGAAATTTGATTCTGGACTAGTGGAAGCTTTCTTTAGGTTTTTATTGAAGCATCCTGACAGTAGGGCATTACAGTTATTGGGTATTGAGGTAATAAAGTTTTTAGTGTATTTTTCAGATAGTTTATCTGAGTCAGTAGTGGCATAGATTTTTTTTACAGATGTAAAGTTGTGCGCCATCTTGTTTCTGGCTAATCATACCCAATGGCAGCTTGTACATTGTAAATACTTAGGCTCTAAGACGGGACGTTGTGGGACTGGTTGCACTTACAAAAACTGATGCCGGTTGGTCAGATGTGATATAATGCAGGATAAGGCTGTTCCTGTGACCACAACCAGATTTTCTTGTCTGTGTAATTGAATTGATTCAGCAAACAATGAAATTCCAATCTTTACTAGAACTTTCTGTGCTGGTGGGCAGCTGGTGGCCTAGTGGTTAAGGCATTCGCCCTGTGATCAGAAAGTCTGGGTTCTCAAACTGACAGATAAAATAAATTCATGATGTGCAGCAAACCAAAGACATCATGAATTAATTTAAACTGTCACTGCAGGTCGTCAACCCACCCCTAACATCTGATTGTTTACCCTGTACAGCTAGTCAAGACCAATAGATCCCAGAATACTGGATCAATACATGCCCCGTCAACATACTTCGAGACGGTAAATGGCAGTACTGTTCGGTGGCGTGGAGTGAGAGTGCGGTGTGGTTGTGGTAGCAGCTGAGCTCAACCGTGGAGCGAGAGAGTTTGAAGATGTCTGCTTTTTAAAAAGCCTCTTATGCATTGCCTTTGGTGTTACCAACCAGAAAATAAACTGAAACGTATGCGCTGTTTTAATTAAAAGAATGCGATTAACAAGATCAAAACATGTTGCAAAATGTGTGGCAAAGTGAACTGTGAGCAGCAGCGTTGTGCTGTCTAGCCGAGGAGACTACTCAAACGGACCATTTGGAACGCAGCTCCATTTCCTCCAGTGTTTTCATTGGACAGAGTATGGGTGGGCATGGTTTGTCTCTGAGGTGGAGGGGCAGAGACCACCACAGTCAATGCCTCTGTATTACAAATATTAAATCAGTTTGGGGCAGAACAATTCAATTTTTTAGTTGATATTTGCCTGGCCCAAAGTGGTTTAAACCTCCAATACCCCTTTTCCACTGGACTGGTTCCCATGCCGGTTCCCAATTTTGTAACAAGTGCAGTGCTCTTCCACAGAAAAGAAATTGGTGTTGGTGCCCAAAAAGAAGCACCGAATCGGCTTTCGTGCATTCGTTGTCTGTTGATTTTTTTCAAAAAATCATAAGCTGCATTTGGACACTGAAATAAATTCTCAAAGTTTGGAGAATGACAAGCAAGCGGGAACTGAGTTTGGCCATGTTTGTTTCTGTTTAGTAGACGTGACCTGTCACAAACTCTCATGCAGCTCTCGCTGCGCTCCTGTCTGGTGTAAATGTGGGCCGGCTTCTGGCACCAGCACCAGTGTAGTGGAAAAGGGGTACAAAATGATCACAGTGCAGTGGAATATCTGCTGTGTGCTGGGAATTATGCATTCCATAAATGTGTTCAATCTTAAGCAACATTTTTTAAGTGAGTTAAACAAAGAACCATAGACCATCACGCACAGTACTTCATTGTTAAAATGGTTTATTACAAGATGTGAGGCTTGTATACGGTGCAGCTTTCGCCCCCGTGAACACTCAACATGACGCGGTGAATAAGGAGCTTCTTCAGCTTCAGATTCAAGCGCTGCCGAATAAGAAGCCAAACGAATAGAAAGCTGTGAATAAGTGGCCAACTTCAGCATCGTAGAAGAGCCTAAATACTTTCTCGAAGTTTGCAAACACTTGAGGGTCAAATTCTTCTTCTGAAAGAACCAAAATAACTCTGAGAGCCTCATGAAATTCCTCTGCTTTTCACGCCACATATTCAGGGTCAGCATCACCTGCTTCATTATTGTTTGCAACTTCTAAAATATCTCTTATCAAGTATATCTCTTATTGCTAGCGCCATGTTGGAAAGGACACAGCTTCAGACCAAAATAATCGTCTCAACAAGATCCTGGCAGATCAGTGTTTTTTCCGCCCAATGAGTTTAATGGGTCTGACAGACAGATAAAATAAATTCATGATGTGCGGAACGTTGGCAACATGAAATAATTACTTAAATGTGTCATTAAAAATTTAAATAGTAAATACAAACATCATTAATGAAATATGGCTTTAATTATTTAAAATGGGAAATAAAACGATAATTGTCATGAATTATTTAAAATTGGAAATAAAAAAATAATTACTGAAATGTCATTAATTTTAAAATAGGAAATAAAAACATTTAAGTAAATGTGCAATTTTTAAATATTTAATGACACATTAAAGTAATTATTTATCAGTATATTTCCCATTTTAAACAATTTAATGACACATTTAATGACACATTTAATGACATTTAATGACATTTATTTACTATTGGCACTCCTGGCCCTCCATAATATATTAACTGTACCGTCCTCAGGTCGACCTAGAGAGAAAGGAACGAGAATAGTGCATAAATAACAAAAGAAGGCCTCCGTGAACAAGGTTCTAGGTAGATAGGGAGATAGGCCCTCTACGGCTAACGGAAATGGGTTGACTAAGTGTCCAGAGAGGTACAAAATTTATATATACAAGATTACAGAAATGAATACCAGATATTGTACGTTAGTGCGACCGCTGTACTGTTGTGTGAAGCAGCGAGACAGTTCAGCTGTTTTGGAGGGAGATGGCGAGGGGAAAGAAACTGTTCCTGTGTCAGGTGGTCTGCAGGCTTCTATATTGTCTGCCAGAGGGTAGCAGGTCAAAAAGTCTGTGTCCAGGGTGTCTGTGGTCTGTGGTGATTTTCCCTGCCCGTTTCCTGGTTCTTGAGACGTACAGGTCTTAGATGGAGGGAAGGGGGGCGCCGATTATCTTTTCTGCTGCCTGTACAGTCTGCTGAATCTGTTCTAGTCCTGTCTAGTGGCTGCTCAATACCAGAATGTGATGGAGGAGCACAGGACAGACTCTATGACTGCAGTGTTGAACTGGATCAGAAGCTCCTGTGGAAGACTGTCCTTCCCAGTTGTCCCCAAGTACATCCTCTGCTGTGTCCTTTTGAGGATGGAGATGTTGGTCTACCACATAAGATTGTTGGAGATGGTGGTAACCAGGAACTTGAAGGTCTCCACAGTAGACACTGGGCTGTCTGTAATGGTGAGAGGGAGCTTGTTCAGCTCTAGGTTGTGCCGACTGCACCAGAGTACTAGCCGCTGGACTTCCTACAGTCTGGATGAATACCATTTTTTGACAAGTTAAATGTTGAGGGACTTATGTGTGTTTTAGTCGACAGTGGAGGATTCATACATCACAGGAAGCTTCATGATTCTCTGTCATGTAGAAACAAAAGCTTAACCAGATCTTTAACTGTCTTATCCAGCTAAGAGTAGCTGGTGCTGGAGCCCCTAAAGGAGTTGACAATTTCACATTGAGCAGCTAATACAAAGAACAAACTGCCAAAAGGTCGAACCGCAGGGGCACATCAATTGATTAATCATATTGATCATAGTCTGTCAGGTATGATCTCAAGGAGCATGAATCTGACCAGGTTTCTTTCAGTCTGTCTAACAGAATAGAATGGTCATTGGTATCAAATGCCACATTAAAGTCAGAGAGGAGTCATTTGTCACTGGATCTTTTTTAGGACTGTTTCTGTGCTGTGATGAGGTCAGAACCCAGACTGGAATATACAGTATATACAATATACAGTAACCCCCCATTTTCACGTGAATCAGCAGTCATGGTTTAAGTCCATTGCAGATTTTCGAACCTCCAGCCTCTGAGTACAGCTAACTGTGCCATGCGGCGTTTACCAACGCAATTAGACACATGAATGAAATTAACCTCCGCTGCTCAGCGCCCTAAATTGAACAAGCAACACTAAGATGAGGGGGTGTGTTGTGTGTTCCTCCTTGATGCTGATTGGCTGCCCTGTGACGCTGCAGTCCCCTGTGGACCGTCTCGAGTGTTCTTGTGTTTTTCAATTTGTTCTTCATAGAGCCCTGTGCTTTTATTACTGTAAATTAAATTTATTTATTACTGTGTTTTACTTATACCAAAGCAAACATCTGTGCATTAATTACAGTTCAGTCTATAGGGGTAACATCGATATTTTGCATTCTAGCCCTGCAGGAGTTCAGTGTAAACTGTACAGTACAAATATGGGTTTATTTACGGCTAATTGGTTTTAATTTAAATTAAATTTTTTAGGAGCATTTTTGGGGGCATATTTATGGTTTACCCTATAAATATAAGCATTTTAGGCATTTTTAACCACATCACAACACGCTTTTTCACTATATGCAGGTGCTCTTGGAACGTAACCCCTGCAAAAAGCGGGGGGTTACTTTTTACGGTTCTCATGTAGTAATGAACGTAAATATTAGGCCTTGACTTTCTTTAAACCTTAGATAGAAATTGTAAATTAGCAATAGGTTGATCTTTCATGGATCAAGATTCTTTCTTTGTTTTTAACAAGAGGCTTGTTTAAAGGGTTTTGGTAGATAACTAGTACTATGTGAGGATTTTAATACAGATAGGAGAGGTTTGATAATTAATTTAAGGACTTCTTTAATCAGGCTTGGAGGAACAGAATCGAGTGTACAGGAAGATTTCAGTGAGAGAATAATTGCAGTTAGTTCTGCTTGTTGAACTGCGTTAAAAGATGTCAGTCTCAACTAGGGCTGCAACTAACGATTATTTTGATTATCGATTAGTTGGGCAATTATTTTTTTCGATTAATCGGATAAAAACGAAACTCTTTTTTTCCAAACTGCCAGCGGCTGTTTTACATCATAACCCTATGGAGTGAACCGCTTTAAAAAAAAAAAAAAAAGTCCAGAGTGCTTTTTTTTGTAAACACCACCGACTTTTTCTGCAGCTCAGAGCATCTTTTCAAGTTGAAAAAAGTTCATCTTTTCTGAAAAGAACGCAATACATCAAGCGCCTTTTT
>JBBPCW010285579.1:0-10695 GCA_037974425.1 Phenacogrammus interruptus
AATACAAACAAACAGAAAACATGGGTGTTCTCAAACTTTTGACCGGTAGTGTATATGTGTGTGTGTGTGTGTGTGTGTGTGTGTGTGAGAGAGAGAGAGAGAGAGAGAGAGCAGTTTGAGTTGAAGTTGCCCATTTAGACAGATTCATTCAGATGTGGGACCAGTTAAGAGAGCACATGGAGGTCAGATTATCATAAACAGAAGCTTCTGACCTAAAAGTGGTAGGATGTGCTAACTGGTGTCTGACATGGTCATGGTGGACTATAATCTTTCTTTATTAGTTAGCTTCACTAGGCTCATAGCTCCTGAAGAAGCAAACATTGGACATCAAGTGTTTAGAGGCTAATTGCGGATATTTGAGATGAGGGAGTGATGGGTTCCATTATGCCCAGTTTCCATGCTTGTCTTCCAGAGTGGCGCTGGTGGGACTGAGGGGAACTGTTCTTCTTAGCTCTGTCAACACCAGCCCATATGATCCCCATAGTAAGGGTCCAGTGTTGCTTTATTTTATCTGCGATGAGACGTTTTTCCCCTGACCACCGTGCAACATATGGCAACATTAAACAGAGTTTATGACAGAAACAACACAGGAAACAGACACTGTAATAGTAATTTAGCCTAACTGTATTGTGGGAATGGTATGTAAATCATCTAGAGGGACAAGTGCTGCACCATAAGTACGATATTGCAGTTACAGAACTGGAAGGAATGACAGAAACGACACAAAGCACAGAGAATAGAGCAAGGAAACAGTAGCATGAATGTGATGTAAATAGTGCAGAGAAGCATAATATTGCACCAGAGCCAGTTAGTAACATTGAACCACACGGAGTGATTGTAAATTATAGCTTATGAAATTAAACAGCAGTGTGTCTGTTGTGGCAAAATGTAATTTTAAAGTAATAGATCAGAAGGGGTTGTTTTCTGTGTGGTGTCAGTGTTACCTGAGCACCGGTGACACTGCGACGCACCCCGTTACACCAGCCTCATAACTCCAGTCCTTCACTGGATAACAGTTTGTGTGATTGGCATTTGTTTAAGTGGACAATGTGCTATTTGTACACAGGCTGTGTGTAAGATGAGCCTCCCTCTGCAACACAACAGCCGCCTCTAAAGACACAGTTGGCCTCAACCGCCCCCAACGCCCACCCCCCTCCAAACTGCAAGGAGGGTGGTCCGCCATACTGTGTCCCCCGGGTGGAGGAGAGGTATGATGGGACAATTGCGAGGCTTTACAGAGGGGCTGGAACTGACTGGAACAGCTGCTCCCCCCCCGGCCTGACCACTGTGTAGCCCAGGTCCAGCGCCCATCTAAGTCAGCTGTGTTTGTGAAACATGTTGGTGATTAAAGAAGTCAGCAGTTTGGTTTTGAATAGGGTGCAGCAGCCACAGAGTCACAGAGATTATGTCAGATTTCAGAAAGAAATGTAAAGTGATCACACTCATACATATACACAAACTGCATTTTAAAGATATATTGTTTTGTAAAAGCTATATTAACAAAATCTGTTTTTTTTTATTCTTATATTGTTACTGCTTGTGTCATTTAATAATAAACAGAAACAGAAATGATTGTAAAAACAAAATTATTGTTATGTTACATAAAAAAAACTTCTAAAATGTGAATTGAAATATTAGAAATAATTATTTATTAAATGTTTTTTAGATGTTTGATTCAATATTCAATAATTTTCAATATTTTAATGATGTGAATAAAAATTGTGTAAATGATTAAATAATATACTGTAGTTATTCATTTACGTTTACTTTTACTTTTTGTTCATTTGTGTGCATTTAAACTGTGTTCAAAAACTTTCTCTGTCGTTTCTCAGCACTGTCCATCATTCTGAACACAACAAACATCATACATTTTACAGAAGCAACATTTTATGATTGGTTTGTGGCATTTCTACTTTTTTACATTTATTTCTTTAACCTTTTACATTCAGCTACAATTCATTTTACATTTCACTTCACAAGAAGATACTGGGAAGTAAAATAGTACATTTTCCATTATGCATAAAAGAATACGGTCCACCATTTGCAGCCCACCATCCATCCTCAAACTTTCCAGTTGTAGCTTAGTATCCAGGCCCAGGTTCCTCTTACCAGCTTTTAAAATTATTTTTTAAACAAAAACTTGAGATTCCAAGAATTTAGGTTAAATCTGACACTTTCCTTCAACTGAAGAGACAAAAGCAGAAACGCTGGAACATTAAAAGATCTCAAAATACTCAAAATACTTTTATTTTTGCTGCTAAAGTACAAAAGTACTATCTTAAATAAAAACATGACTCACACATTTACCTGAATAATACAAAGAATACCAAAAGTACTCGATTTGTGCGTTTGCCAATGACTGGAATTGGTTTATTATTGGAAAAAGTAATTCTAAACCTTTCAGAATTAGAATCAGAATCAGATAAATGTATTGATCCTGGAGGAAAACACTTATGCTATGACTGCACAGACACATGTAGACAAAGACAGTACAAAACAAAGTGTAAAACAAAAACTCAGTATGAAATACACTATGATCTATACACAGAGTATAAATACTACAAATAGTGATGAGGATGTTATTGCATCTAAAAGAGATCAGAAGCAGATCAGTAATATTGATATAAGTTGTTATATTGCACATGGTAAGAATATTGCACCTAATTATAATAAAATCTTGTACATAATGAAATGATTTAGCACCCAATAAACGAAACATTAAAGCTACTGCACACAATTTTGAACAGTAAACGTGTAAAATGTTATTTATTGCATGTTCAGATTATGTCCTGCATACATCTAGAGGCACGGAAATCGCTCACACACACATTTGAGACGTTTATTACCTTTTTTAGCACTAGTGAGGTGATGTCAGATGATGAGTTCATTAGGGTCACTGGCTGAAGCTGTTAATGGATTATTAATAGACCCTGAGAGCTAAAAGACAAACGAGCAAAGAGCAGATCCAACAGAAATGACCTGAAATGGCCAGAACAGAAGTAATAACTTCCTGTGACATGCTGGAATAAGCCTTGACTGAAGGATGGAGGCTGATTTCAGCTTAAGCTCCTAGACGATGCAGAAGATGACTCCGGTTCTACAAGTTCAGATTCTTCCTGGACTGGAATTTCTCTGTAGTGACTCGAGCGAAGCTATGCTAATGTACCACACATTTCGCAGATGTTCCTCTAACACACAGTGAGGTCATTTCTCACGAGATGAGTGAGAGATTGTGTGTGTGTATGAGAGAGAGAGAGAGGGGGGTGGGGGTGGCATCCATCTGGAGATATTGTAAGCGATAGGACACTGACATCACCCTTTTCCTGCACAGCGTTCAAAACACAGTTTGGTGGGGTGAAAAAATAGCAAGCTTCCCCGTGTCTGATTTGTTTGTGTAAGAAAGAAATAATAGCAGGGTGGTGAGGTCACCACATCCCTAAAGATAAACCCTCCATTATTACAGTAGTAAGTACAGGGCCTAAAGCAGGGCTCCAGATCTTAATAAAGGCAGAAGAAGTGAGATAAAGTAATAAGAAGTGAGAATAGTGGTAATCCATCCTTCCATGTGTTCATTCACCCATCCATTCATCCATCCTCTGAGCCATTTATCATAACCAGGATTGCTAGTGGGATGGAAAGGTCAGTGATAAATACTGACACTAATATATTGTAACAGTAGCAATCATTGAAAGTGCTCTGTATTAGCACAAGGTAATAATCCAGACTAATACCCTACAAGTGTGATGAAGAGTGATGAACAATCTGGTAAAAAATATAGTATCAAAATATTTTAAGCTTCGCGATTCATGATTCACGATTCACGATTTGTTGTTAGATGTACTTCTTTTGATGCTAGATAAGGTTGGGGCGGCATGGTCCCTAAAATGAGCATAGTATTAATGTGCAGCCCTGGCTCACAAGGGCTAGTAGCAAAATCAATGTAACGTCCACGGTCAGCGACCACTAGAGGCCGCCACTGGTTAATTTAGAACTTTTATTTTGAAAGAGTTGGTCTTGAAGGCCAAGTACATATAGTTTAGCAACAGCTGGTGTTTGTCATTGTGTTTATTCATTAGTTCAGAATCAAGTCTGTTTTGATACATATACATAGATCCTGAGGTTTAGTTTGTCAGTCCTCCCTCACACTTCTCCTAGGTGGTACCAGTGGTTTGTGTTTTTGAATTTGTTTATGTTTTGGGCCCTGAAAATCTGCGCCTGCGCCTCCTTCCCGGACAAGTACAACCCCAATGTGACAGTCGATTCAACTTGAAAACATAAATAAATATATGTAAATTTATTTATTTAAAACTTAAAATGTTGCAAGGACATGAACTTAACCCCTCTTTGAGGAATTAGTTGTACGACTACATCCAAAATATGCATTTGCTGCAACTGATAATCAACCACACAGTCTCACACCCCCGTCGACCAAAGTTTTGTAGATCCCCATCATTCTCCACCCTTCCTGCCTCCTGCTTTCATTTGAATCCCCTTTCAAAGGTCTAAAGGGCTCAGCCCAGCTACAGGTACAGCTATGAAATCTTAAGGAATTAGTCAGTCAATTTATATTATTTTATGTCTTTTGCTTGTATTTGTAGGTCATTTGATAAGTTTGTTGTGACAAAGGGCGGGTCAGGCTGGGGTAAAATAAAAATACAATACAGTACAGTATATAAACTCTGCCCACATGGACAAACACAAAGCCCCCCCCCCCATTGCATTGTGCCTTGATAGGGAAGGGTGGACCAGGGTGGGCGTGTTCAATTAAAAAAAGCCTATTGTTGTCATGTATCTTCGGATGTGATACAAACAAAGGAACCCTGCGCTGTCTCTGCATCTGGAGAGCTATGATGTCACCTCCATCACTCCATTGATCCCGCCTGTGCCATCACAGCCACTATAGCGCTGTAACTATAGCAGTGGAGGTCGGAGGTCACGCAGATAGGCCAGTAAACTGCTTTAATCGAAGCGGTTCGCTTCTGAGGGGGCTCGTGGGTATCAGGTTTACCCATAATCCGCTCTCCTCCGCCTCTGGCCCGCCCTCCCCCACCACCCCCGCTCCCTCTGCCTCTAGCAGAGGAGGGCCATCGATCAGCGCCAATTAACCACGGCTCTCTAAGGACACAGAGACAGGCCCCCTGCACACACACACATACACACACAGACACAGCCACTGACCAGATACTGGCCTCCGATAACCTCTCCCTATTACAGATGTCACTTCACAGCCGTCTGCTGGTGATCGGTTATGTGCTCTGCATGCTAACGGCTCTCCGCCTCGCCTCTATTCTCCTACACTGGATCCCATATACAGTATAAACACCATTACGTACAGCTCATTCCTATCGGGTGGGTTCATCTCCACCTATTGTTGTGTCGCTGATGTAAACAGTAAAAGGCAGCAGAAATGTTTAAACTATTTTGTAAAGTAAAAATAGAGATACAACAGCAACCCATATATAATTTTTAACTGATATCAAACATGAATCATCAGAATCAGAAAATGCCATTGATCTCAGAGGAAATTGCTTATGTTATAACTGCATAGAGACACAGAGAACATAATGAAATAGAAAGAAACTCCACATAATAACTAAATAAACAATAACTAAATATGAAACACACCATACCATATACACACAAATATTGGCGTATAAATACTGCAGATAAATAACCTACTTTTAAGTGAATTACTTAACACAAACACAAAGCTTTATTTTGGAACCTATACAATCCCGTCTGCAACGTATACAAAACTCGGCGGCACGTATGTTATCTTCTTCTAAACGGTCTGATCATATTACTCCCGTTCTTATTAACCTCCACTGGCTTCCCGTTTCTTCACGCATCACCTATAAAATTCTTCTCCTTACTTTTAAGTCACTTCATGGTCTGGCACCATCATACCTCTCTGACTTACTTTCTCCATACCTTCCCTCTCGTCTTCTCCGATCCTCGGGGGAGCAACTACTTTCTATCCCTAGAACTCACCTTGTTTCTATGGGCAGGAGATCCTTTTCTGTCACGGCCCCAAAGCTTTGGAATGCATTGCCCCAGGTTCTTCGTTCAGTCACCACACTGCAAGAGTTTAAGTCTAAACTCAAAACTTACCTGTTTGAACAATGCTATCATTCATAACTTTACTGTATACTCTGTTATACTGCTGAATTAGATGCATGTAGTTTGAATGTTTGTATTTCTGTGTGGTCTGTAACTGCTACCACTTGTTGTTGGACCAGGCAAATGCCTTATGTCCAATTGTTGTGTGAACTGTTGTTATTGTTATTGATTGATTGTTAATGTTATTGTTCAGCGTCCTTGAGCTTGGGAAAGGCGTTATACAAATTAAATTAAACTTATTATATTTAACAAAAAAAAGGTTGAAACACTGGGGTGTTCTAAAAGTTTTGAGGTTGTGTGTGTGTGTGTGTGTGTGTGTGTGTTTCTTTGTAAAATAAGTATATCAGTATATAGTTGCCTTTGTGATAAATTACTATGTCATCACATGCTGTGTACGCAGACATACAGTATACACAGATATAACACTAAGGTAATTACACTGTAAACTGTAAAATGAAGAAAGAAAAAAAATACACTGTGAGAACAAAGTGTAAGTAACTGTAAGTTTTTATATTTAAAAACTTAAGTTTTTAAATATAAACAGAACATACACCAGTAGTCACCAGTATGTTTGAAGCAGTAGATGAATTCCTAACTGACAGCAGTCATGTGTGTAACGTCCAGTCGGCCCTGGTATCATCGTAATGCAATCTCCAGTTGAAAACAGACTCTTGTCTTAAATAGATTGGATGCAGAAGCTCATCCAGTCAGACATGAATGGTTGAACAAAGCTAATAAGTGAGCATCTTTATATCCAAGCAGAGAAGTGGACTTCACACAGGTGGTGGTCTTCAGGGCCCATCAGGCGGCCCCCACTGTGGCTCCAGCACTACTATCAAACACACAGTGATAGAGGACAAACGGCGTCCCTGAGATTCAGCCTCAGAACTACTGGTCTAGTACTTGGTACCACTGAAGTGTGCACCTATTTCTGCAATGACCCATTTTCACCAAATACAATCAGGTTTGGAGCTTCTTTAGTTCTGCACTGGAGCTGCAAAGATAATTTCAGCAGCACCAGTATACTGATCACTGCCTGATCATCTGCTCCTGGGTCTTCACTGGTTCAGGACTTCAGTTAGAGGCTCTTTGTTCTGCTTGAATGATTCATATGTAGGTCACTGTGTGTCTTAACCAACAGAGACATTCCTCTGAAACTGCTCAGGTTCAGGGACTGGACTGGAAATGAGAGACTCTGAAGGTCCGTCAGGAAGCCTGGAGAACTGTTCCTCAAGACTACAAGACAGTCTTGGAAGCAAAATATGAAGAAGTGAGCCTCAAGACTTTACACAGGACTGAATAAATGATATAAATCTCTGTATTAACCTCCTGAAGACTCATCTGCCCAGGGAACATCTCTCCTTACTCTCCTCCTACATAAAGATTTAGCACTTACTACTCTCCTCTGGTTCTCACACTGTCCTGAAACTTGAGTGTTTCCTCAAGTCGCTTTGGATTAAAGCATCTGCCAAATTAATGTAATGCAGTGGTCAAGTTTTTTTTGCTTTATACTTTATATTGCTCTTGCCCTCGTTTCTGTGCAGGCGTTGCATAAACAAATTCTTCCTGGATCAACAAACATGTCTGATGCTGGTGCCGTTCTATTGAAATAGAACCCTCCCTTCTTCAACAGTGTACGGGCGGACATTGAAGTTTTGGGCATCTTCTCTGGTCCTTGATATGCAGCCCCAGATCATGAATGAGTGATGGAATGTGCTTCATTTTTATTCCAATAATAGCAAATATGATTTCATTTCTTGGGGTGATAGTGCATCTTGCCAGGAAGGAGAATGTTAAAGCTTTTCTTCAGGAAAGGCAGATTGACTCATGGCCAGTAAACAGCATGGACCTCAATGCCATTGTAAATTCATAGGAGAAATGAAAAAGATCCATGAAGAGGCTTCATTCTGCAAGACTGAGCTGTTCACTGCCTTCAAAGAACCAGTTTGATGGAGAACATTGTTCACAGGTGAAGTCCAGGCCTAATACGAAACAAAAACGGTTGTATTGATTCAAATGATGTCATTTATTTCAGGTCTGTTTCATGTAGCCACCTATTAAACAAAACGTCATCAGTTTCATTTGCTATGAAGTGAAAAAGCTGGGAAAGCATCCTTTAAACGAGGCGATACCATCCTTTTTGCCCTTATATTTATGTTTTTTTGTGCTTAAATCACTCTTTGCCTTTAAATCAAAGGGAAAATAAACGTTGTCCTTTTTGAATAAACGTGTTTTACAGACGCAGCAAAGCAAACGGCACATTTTCCCATCCATATAACCTTTAATGCACATATTAAAAGACATGGGAGTTTTGAGCAGCTATACTGTTGCATGTTTAATACCACGGTAGTCAGGCCCTCTGGTGGTCAAACACTGACAATGCATGAAGAATAACCATGCAGAGGAGAGGAGTACATTTAGTGTTTCTGTTAAAATACCAGGAGACAGAGCATGACTGGTTATGGATGGGGATGAAAGGCCAAGTTCAAGTAACAGCAGAGGCAGAAGCGTGAAGCAGCAGGTCCTCGGTCCACACCAAGGACCTCATAAGCAGCAAACTCGTTTCTCCTTTTTCTTCCTTCACTCAAGTACATGACTTTAGGGGGCGGACGGACGGATTGCACTGAGGGACGTGTGGATTTAGTCATCGAGGAAAAAGTAGTTGCCACCTTTCTTCTGCTCCACGTCCTGTGGGTTAAAAAAATAAAACAAAACACCACGAGTGTGAAGTGCAGCCAAAAGAATCACAGATCTTTGTATTTACTCTATTTGTATTTACATTACTTATTTAAGTTTTACACAACTATACAAATAATACAAGGGGAATTCCTCCAATCTCCAATCAGCACAATTCCATTCTTAAACTGGGAGTGTTTAGGAACAGGTGGGGTCATTTTTGGAAACAAGAAAACATGATCAGTCTCTTGCAGTAGGTATCTACTGTATTGGAATGAGTATATATATATATATATATATATATATCACATTACACAAATAATTATATATATGCATACACTCATATATGTTCATATAACTGCTTTCACTCTTCTTGGAAGACTTTCCACAAGATTTTGGAGTTTCTGTGGCAGTTTGTGCCTCTTCATTCTGTAGAGCCTTTATGAATTGAGTCATTAAGAGGTGTGTCCCAGTACTTTTGTCTTTCATTGTTGCAGGTCACAGAGTGTCCTGTGGATGTAGTGAGTAGTGTGATGGGTGAAGTGGGGGGTTATTGAAATAAATGCAGCCTGTCCCTCCTTGAGCTCCATAATCCATGATCCCTCTCCATCTATAGAGGTAAACACTTAATAACGGTATAAATGTACATAGGCTCCGACAGTCCTTCATCCCCAGTGCTTTACTCAACAATGTAATGTCTTAAATGCACCTGTGTGTGTCTCACTCAGGTTCGTTGTCAGAAGCGAGTGTGAGAGTGTTGTTTTTCTCAGTGTGTGAGAAAAGTGTCGCAGCCACACTAACGCATGTGCCATTAGTGGCGGTCACGTTTCTTTATTCGGCCGTAAAGTGTGTAGATAAGCTCAGGTTGCAGTGCAGTAGTTACTGAAGGGCTGTTACTGAAAGGGATGAGAGCTGAACAAACCCATCTGGGTCCCAAAAGAGCAAACAGAGAAATTCGGCAGCGTTCCCCTCATAACTACATGCCAGTCCCTTTTTTTTCTTCTTCCTTAGAAAATCAGCTTAAGAAATTAATTTCACAGGAGCTTTAGAGGAACAGCAGACACTGCTTCCTAAATGGGTCACTTGAGGACCCCCTGCCCTGCAGTGTTTTTTATCCGCTCCCAATACACCTGATCCAACAAACCAGGCGTCCTTGATTTGACCTGGGTGTGAAATGTGCAGGAGGCTGGGCTCCAGTTTGGGAACCACTGGATTGGATGATTGGTTGGAAAATGAGCAAAAAAAAAATCAGCAGTGAGCAATAACTTAGAATTTGGCTAGAAATGAACACGGCAGATTTCATGAATGCAGATGTTTGATATGTTTTATGCGCAATTTATCCCAAAATCATCATCATCGCCATCATTCCTTTATTTACACTAAATCATTCAGCGGTTTGGTGTAAAATGTGCCCTATCCAGCCACCTTGCTGAATCCAAATCATTCACACTGTTAGGCAAAATAAGCCCCTTTAGATTTCCCACTATTTTATCATCAACATTCCAAATAAGCACTGAGACGTGTTTAGGTTTACTGGTGGAGAGTTTAAAAATGGCTATACAGTAATCCCCCGGTCTTCACAGGGGTTACGTTCCAAGAACACCCGCATATATTGAAAAAACGTTTTGCGTATTTTTATAGTGTAAACCCTAAATATACACCCAAATATGCTCCCGGGACACTGTAATAACATTTTAAACTCAGTTTAAAGAAATATAAAGGTAAATAAATAAGCAGAATCAGAAAACGTAAAAAAAAAAAACGTTAGCATTAGCGGTTAGCATAAGCAGCGTGCAAAGACTTGTACACAAAATAACGGTTCAAATAACTCTCTCTACCCACATGTTTAGACAGAGCACAGCTTACTAATACTAAATAAACTGAGATAACTGTTGAGAA
>JBBPCW010285602.1:0-10695 GCA_037974425.1 Phenacogrammus interruptus
TGCAACCTGCTGATCCAGCCAGAGTCGGGCAGAGAGAACCAGTTATCCGCAAGTGAGATCATCGGTGAAGTGTGTTCTATTAACTAATGTTAGGGAAATCTGTTCATGTTTTGTTAATGTTATATCGGCCGATATATCGGATTATCGGATTTTAAAACCAACGAATATTTGTATCGGTATCGGCCTTCAAAATCCTTTATCGGTCGGGCTCTAATTCAAACCCATGACCTCTTGGTTCGGAGGTACGTATCCTACCCTCTGAGCTACCTCCACTGGTTGAGGTCAGCAGAGATGTGGACCCCAAGAAACTTGAAGCTCTCCAACCTCTCTACCTCTTCTCCATCAATGTAGAGGGCGGAGTGCTCAGACTGCTTCAATCTTCTGAAGTCCGTGACCATCTCCTTGGTCCTGGCCGTGTTCAGGTCCAGGCTACTGCTGTCACACCATCGCTTCAAGTGCTGGACCTCCTTTCTGTAGACTGCTTCATTGTTATTTGCGATCAGTCCTACGATTGTGGTGTTGTCAGGAAATGTAACGATGGTGTTGCTGGTGTGAATGTGGGAACAGTCATGTGTGTGAAGGGAGTGGAGGATGGGGCTGAGGATGCACTCCTGTGTTTAGGATGAGTAAATCTGTGGTAAAACTGGTCGCACATTTTCTGCAGACGAAGAAATAATTGGAACTCCTTTATCCTGTTTCTCAGGGCAAAACAATGTTGCGCAATGCAGAGTGAGAGCAGGGAAATCAGAAACCCTCTGCTTTTGGGAAATGTTGGCTGTGTACGGACAACAACACAGAGGGATGGAATGTAACACCGCTTGATACTGTTTGCCCAATTTTTCTTTCTCAGAAATGACTTCTGAAGTTGTGTTAACACGCTAACCATCACTATTTCAATATTATATACTGTAAACGTTAACATGCTAACTGAGGGCTCTTTGGTGCCAGGTGGACTGCATGGATTTTTATTATCTGTAATTCAGCATATTATATTAATTTTTTATTTACATTAATACAGAATATAATATTTTCTTATGAGGCTTGTCTAATAGCCTCCTTCAGGCAAAGAAGCGGTCATTGCATATCTTTTAAATTAAACCATTACAAGGTAAATGGTGCTGGAAATCTCACAGCCTTCCTCAGGACACCAGTGAAAATATTGCAAAAGTTTATCAGACCCCAAGAAATCCACGTCAGTGTCACAATATTAGTTTTTCTGATTTTGATCTGTTAGAACAACAAAAATAGATAAATAACTCCAAGCATGAATGATTTTTAATATAAGTTTCTCACCTTATAATGCATTAAACAGGACTAACTATGCTCTCTTTGTTATGAAACATGCATTTGGCCAATGTGTTTTAAGTGCTGCTGACATCCCCGGTACGATCAGAAAATCAACTGTTTTATATATTGCAATGTAATTCATCATGATAATAAACTCATACTTCCTCATCTGCATGCTGTTCATCTAGCTGTTTTCCCATCAGTCTCCAGTGTGGGAACTAAGCCTGCTCTTATGCTTTCACTCACGTACATTTGGCTGCAGCTGCCTAATCCATCCTGAACATCATGTGTTTTATAAATGATCCAAAAAAACTAGGGTGGCACAATATATCAAATTGACCGTCATCATGATATCAAAATGCGCAATATCCATATCGTGAAAGACTGACTGAACTGCGATTAAATGGTGGTTTTTTCAAAGCTCTTCACCCAGTGCCACAGAGAAGAGGACAAAATATCATATTCCTTTTGCTATTTTTTCTATATTAATTAAGTAATTAATATAATTATATGATGTTTACATTTAAGATTTTTTTTTTTTAATACTTTCAGTATTTTTTAACAATGTTCAATGGTTCAAATGTTTTATGGGAGGCATTAAACGCTCTGTTTAAGTAAATTCTTTAAAAAAACATGTTGGAATGGAATTACTTTTTTTTTCCCTGCATAGGCTACTCAGTGTCTGGAGTATATCACCAGCAAATCCAAAGCAGAAAATCATTAAAACTATAAAGGCTAAATTATCGCATGTGATATCGTCATCGCAACACTCAACAGCATTATCGCATATCGCATGTTTTCCTAATATCGTGCAGCCCTAAAACAAACCACTTCCTAGGAAATGGAAACAAAAGGACAATGACAGTGGCAGAATTAAGCTCTTAATGAAGGTGGGGGTGGATCTCGCAAGGGGGCCCTTTGAGTGGTGGGTGGGTTATAGGAAGTTACTTGTTAATTTACTTGTTAAAGTTAATTTTATTTAAACTCACCCTCTATACCAACAAAAAAAAACCAAAAACTTGGAACTCCCTTTGAAAACAAAACAATACCAGATATTTGACTGTAATTTTGGTTCGATTATTGCCTCTCCCTTTTCCCCTGTTGCAGTTTCCCTCAATCCTGCCTCCCAGGTTTCTTTCTCATACTCAGTGATTTTCACATCTGTTGAACTCTGTCTCTTCTCGGCTTAACAGTCCCTTTGGTCACTGGAGTTTAAAGCTGACTTTATTGTTTGAAAGAAAAAAACGTGAGTGAGCGAAACCTAGGCTGAGTAAAGATGAGCTGCTCATTGTTTCTCTTAATCCTCTTGCCAGTTTCCTCGATAGACAGCCACATGGTCTGGACTGGCCCCCAAATCTGCTCTGAAAAAAACAGAACTTCCACATTTACTTCCCTGAACGTCTATAAGAATTCTGTTCAGATGTTTAACATGCTTTATCACTATTTTTATTTACTTTTGATCATGCAGGGGGTGGGGTGGAATCCAGCCTCCCTGCTGACTCCAACAAGGGCACGACCTCAGAATTGTAGCTGCATCCAGAAAGGACAGCTCCTGCCCTGCTCCCCCATTCCTACTGCTCCTCTCTGACCCCCTAAGAACATGGAGAAGTCACGGGGAGGGGAAAAGCTGAGGAATGGAGGGAATGAGCAGCAACTGGGGAAAGAGGACAGCTGATCCTCTTCAGTACCATTGGATCTCATGTTGCCTACTGATGAATTAAGCCAATAATAACAATTGGTCAATATCAAAAACCCACTACACAGAACATAAGCAAAGTAAAGTGGCCCCTTATAGTCATGGGTGAACTCAATAAAGCACACAGTGTGAACAATGTGATATTCTTTCTCTACATTTAACCCATTCACTGACTGAAGCAGTGACACGGTTCCTTGCTCAGTCCTGGGATTCGAATTCACAGCCTTCTGAGTGCAGGGGCAACTGCCTAACCACCAGACCACCAGTTGGGAGCAGACATTTAGGTGTCCTTCACCCAGAGTTACTTCCACAGGTGTCTGGAGCAGCTCTTCTTATCTCCTGTACTGGGAGAGCCAGCGAGATGCTATCAGTTTTCAGGTCACAGCAGACAGGAGGAGGATTGTTGATAATAGCAATAACTCTCTGGACACCGATAGCATGATAATGCATCAAAAAATCAGCTTTCAGCTGAAAATTATGCTCTTTCTGATCAGCCATAAACATACTTGAGTTTCAAGTCAGAGATTAAAGATCAAGAAAACACATATTTTGTACCAGGCACTAGGCAAAACCTGATAAGAAAGCAGATGACAACAAACGGGCAAAGTGCCTATGCAACAGCACTGGACGCTACACACACACAACAAAATTCAAATGCCTTGGGAGACCTTTTTCTCCCCCCCATTCAGAACCAAACTCATACAAAAGGCCCTTCAGTAGCTGGCCTTCTGGATCCAACACAAAGATCAGAGCTGAGCTTCTTTCACATGTAAATTAAAGAAGGCTGCAAGCACCAGGCATCTGCAATCGTGAGCTGAGTCTGAATCTCAGTAACTATCCAGTGCCAGCGTTTGATTTGCATACTATCCAAGAAGCATCTTGAGAGTGGAGTGACTGGTTTTCCCACTTACAGATTAAACTTCAGTCTGAAGTTATTTTATGCAAGACAGTCAGAGGTGTGTTTACTCCACTGCCAGGCTTAGTGTTGACCGAGGAAAACAATTATTTAGATGAATTATAGACACATTTTCCTTTAAGCGAAGAGAATAAGTAGCTAGGCCCACAAACTACTCAAGCATGGAGTCAACTAGAACTCATTCTGCATCTTACAAAGGGACTATAAGTTTGTTTGGTGCTACTCTATGTCTATTTGGGATCATCTTCATGTGAAATAAAATGCTACCTGTCAAATAGTGCGTACTCAATGCAGTCTGACTTCTGTCAACATGAAAATAAGCCAAAAACAGCAATAAATAATGTCATATCAATTGAGGAGTAAATAAACAACCAGTCAAATATTTTAGGACTGAGGAAACAATGAGAGACAAAAGAAAGGGAATGCAGTAATCCATTCAGTGATCTCAGATAAAGGTGTAACTGATCAAATGGAACTTCTGAACCACTTTCTAGGCTACCCTGACTCTTAAAGCTGGCTGAGAAGATGTCGAGAAGAATGTTACACTACTGATACATCCAAACTGATAACCAAACTTGTACTTATGACTCATCTTGTCCTCTGTGACAGAAACCATGAGTACAACACAAAAACCGTGGTAGATTTTGGACAGACAAGCTAAACTTCTAAAGAGAAACCAAGCCCACCACTCATGACACCACACTTCATGGCAGGAGCAACTCATCTCAGTAAGAAATAGTGTTGTTCCGATACCGATACTAGTATCGGAAATGCTGCCGATACCACCACAAGCAACACGACACAAAATCTAAAGCACAGCATAAAATAATCCTGTCAATTAATACAGGGCTAGTAGTATCTACAGCTGTATATACAGAGACACACCCAGGTATCGGATCAGTACTCGGTATCGGCCAATACCCTGAGCCCAAGTATCGGAATCAGTATCGGGAGGGGAAAAATGGTATCGGAACATCTCTAGTAAAAAACAAAAGGAGAATGTAGTAATCCGTTTAGTGAGCTCAGATAAAGTCCATGGTTGGTGTAACTATATTATGGTGGACTCAAACTGATCAAATGTCACTTCTGAGCCATTTCTAGGCTACAAATGATTACACTGGATTTAGAGAATGAGATGTTATCCCAAAACAGGTCTTCAAACTTGCTGTGCGTTTCCTTCTGATTTGGACCTCAACTAACTTTAAGCTTTGGGTTGTCCATAAGTACAAAAATATAAACCATGCAATATCTTGGACCGAAAAGATAACCAAGAAGCCAAGCCCATCACTTCCACACACCCGGGCTTAAGTCTCATTGAGAAACAAACAAAAGGAGAACGCAATAATACATTTAGTGATCTCATACAAAGAACGTGGGTGGTGTAGCTGTGTCATTGTCATGCAAACTGATCAAATGTAACTTCTGTGCCACTTTCTAGGATACTCAAGACTTCGAACCACTTTCTAGGATGTAGACTCTCAAAGCTGGTGGACGAGATGTAGAGCTGTAACACTAGTGATACGACCGAACTGATCAACAAACTTGTTTAAACTGTCCTTCTGACAGATATATGCGTTCACTAACTTTCAGATTTGAGTTTACCCAAGTCCTGAGGACTGAAACCATGAGTACAAAACAGTAACCATGTACACGGGTACATCACAGACAGAAGCGCTACACCCCTCTACAGGAACCATGCTCGACACTTCAACCACCCCGTACCATCCCACCTGACGTTAGGAACATGTTTAGGAAGTCAGCTGAAACTCACGGTGATAGTAACTTCATGCTTTTTCAGGCGGTACTTCAGACTCTTCATCGTTGCTCTTTGGTGGGATAAGTTCTCTTACGCGTGTTGCAGAAAAAGAGAAAATAAAAAACAAAACAAAAACAAAACAAAACTTTCTCCTTTATGGTGCACAGACCCGTGTCGAGATAGGTACTTTTTTTGCTCCAGAGAGAAACTGCGATTCTTCACCTGATTCGACGAGCACATACGCTGAACCTGCCGTGAGACTGACAGGCGCGTCGACCAATGGGCGTTCGAAACGAAGATTCATCACAGCCAATCGGCTTTCTGAGAGGGCGGGACTTCCTCGGCCGTTGGAATTGGTTTGGATGAGGAGCTGGGAACAACCTGGGATCTTTGTGACGTCATCCTTACCTGAGAGGTGGGCTGGACACGTGCACTATAATGGCGGGTTATTCTCACAAGAAGCATGAAGCAGACCCAGAAATCTCTGTGCTTTCTCGGCAACTCTGTAAACATGTCAAACATGAAAACAAACTCTCTGTTGGTATAATGATCAAGCATCCCAATATTTACAGAATATATGTATTAATTTATTTATTTTTACTAAATGAAAGTATAAATCACATTGTCTCACATTCAATACACCAAGCTCCATGTAAGTCTACTGACCCCTATAACTGCTAATTAACTGCTACTACTATTAAATTGCTATAAGAAACTATATATTTTCTACTGTGCTGTATCATACATCTGCAGTAATCCATAATACTTTTTATATTGATTTTATACTCTTGTTATGGTAATATATAATACATTAATAAACATCAGCTCACCACGTTAAACATTAAAACCAGAGACAGGTGAGATCAATAAGATTATCTTGTTACTATAGCACCGGAAAGAAGGGAAATTTTAGGTAAGAAGTGAACAGTCCGTTTTTAGAGGTGATGTATGGAAAATTGGGACAGTGACTGCTGTCAGATAGTGATGGCCAAATGGTGGAAAGCAGTTCCAAAACAGCAGGTCTTGTTGGGTGTTCCTGGTGTACAGTAGTCAGTATCTATCTAGAATAGACGACGGGTGAACCAGGGCCATGGGTGCGTAAGACTCACTTGTAAGAGCTATTATAGCACAAATCACTGAAAAAGTTGATGCTGGCTATTATTAGGTGTCAGAACATACTGCATATACGGGGCTGCATTGCATTGTCTACCATCAAAAACACTTAAAACCGACACATGAGCATCAGAACTGGACCATGGAGTGATGAAAGAAGGTGGCTTGGCCTAAGGATGCTTGTTTTTTCTTCATTACATGGACGACTTGTGTGTTGCTCACCTAGGGAAGAGATGCCACCAGTATGCACCATGCAAGCTGGAGCAGGCGGTGTGATGCTATGGGCAATGTTTTGTATGGTTCCTCAGTCCTGGGCAATCATATGGATATTCCTTTGACATGTACCACCTACCTAAACACTGTTGCAGACTAAGTACAGTCTTTCATGGAAGCAGTATTCCACCAATGGTAGTGACCTCTTTCAGCAAGACAGTGAGTGGAATGTGAAAAAGTGTTGATATGGACTCCAGTTAAACAGATCTCAATCTTTTGTGGGATGTGCTGGACAAGTCCAATCCCTGGAGTATCCACCTTGAACTTTATGGGGCTAACATGTTGGTGCCAGATACCACAGTACACACTCAGAGGTGTTGTTGCGATCATACCTCAATTAGTCAGAGCTGTTCTGGTGGTTCTCAGTGCTATGGCTGCAGTATCCTGTATTTAAGCGTTATAGTTCTTTTTCATACAAGCATGAGCAGACACTTGTTTGGATTATTAGACTTTCTTTATTTTTTTAAGACATGAGCAGTCAATCACATGCTGGGCAAGAGATCTGTTGCCCCCTTCTGGCCTCATTAGGAACAAATGAGTGGTTAAATAATTCCCTCTCGGACCAGTGGGGCATGACAGGACACTGAGCCAGACTTTTAAGTGAACCTTTTTTTTGGAACTGGATTTCCCAAACAGTAGCAGAACTCACACAGTGCATGGTGTAGTCTGTAAGTTGGCTTGCTGAACATTTGTTGGCTTGCTGGACTGAGCTTGAAATGAAAATGCAACATACGTAGTTTTATTAATTTAGTGGAGAGTCCACAGCTGGTGAAAATTTCATCCCTTTCATTCCCAGTCTTCCAATTTAAAGGAATCATTAATAACTGAACAGTCGTCTGTTCAAGGTTCAGAGGTTCGAGGCTATGCTGTCATCCACAGCTGTGGGATGAGATGTTTCTACAGTGACCATGGTGCAGCATATAGCAGCATTTAACAGAGCACAAGTTATGCCAGAAATCATACAAACAACACAATAAATAGACACCACAACAATGCGCAGCAATGTAACGTTACAGGACAGGGTTAATGGGATGTAAACCTTCCAGAGTTGCATCATAAGTGTGACTGATTATTGCACAGAGGGCAGCTAACAGCATTGAACAAATGGCAGAAATGACAGAAACAATACAACAAATAGACCATACAGCAATGTAACAGTAGGCTGAATGGGACATAAATGTGAAACAATACAATAAATAGACAATATTGCAATGTGACAGCAGTGTGACTGGGATGTAAACCTTCCATAATTAATAATACTGAATTATATCCAACAATGCTGAATGAGGTCATGCCCATTAGAGCTAATGAAAGGTCTGGAGTTGATTGTAGATGTGGTAACTGTATCCGGAGCTTGACACAAGCCTCAGAGAAGTGCCAATTGACTGCAACTGCCGCATTTGCATATCATTCTAGAAAGTTTTTGTCCTGCAAGTGGAATTAAGTTGCTTTGAATACAGAATCAAATTAAATACAGAAGCTAAAAATCTTTAACTTCTGATAACGACCCAATTGAGACTGGTCTCTATACTGACCTCAGAACAGCTGCCATTTGCCCATGTAGCTGTTTACTAGCTCATTATGTTAATGGCCACATGTTAGTGCTGAAAATGGGCATTTATAACACTTATAATTATCTCAGTGTTGATCAGACAGTGGAGGGCGCCCACAAGTAAGAACTAAAAGGGGCTCATAAGTAAGTACTAATAAGGGTTCACAACTTGTGCCTATTCACTGTAGATAATCGAAATATCCTGTTTTTATTAATTTTGTGTAATACTTTCGTATACTTTTTAGCCCCGTTTGCCCCATTCAATTAGAACTCGCTCGCGGGCGCCCTCTTGTGTTACCAGTTAGTTTTTGAATTTAAAGCATAGAATAGGAAGTGAGTTGCACAGACCATTTCAGTTGTTTACGAAGGATTTTTCTCGTTATATATATATACGGGATGACCCTGTGTGTTTTGTTGGGTGTTATCCCTGATACACACACAAATGCGCACACACACATTCACACACACATTTTTAATGTATTATATGTATGTGCTGGGGAAGCAAAATGATGCCGTATGCCTACAGCAGCGAAATGTAATGTAAGGAGCTGGCCCATTTTAATGCATTTTTTCCCCCGTAATGTGTAGTCCAAGCACAGACTTGAGCTGCTATACTATACCAACGTTACCTCAAATTTTATTCTAGTAAAGCCTCCAAGACAGGAAGGCCAAGATACAGTCCACTGAAAAAACATAAAATGCCTGGTAGAGTTCAGGTTTTCTGAAAAATAATGAAATGAAGAAAGAAAATAGAGACATAAAAGACGGCGCCTTCGGCGTTAATATTCGCCAGTGGAAGTGTACAGAATAATCATCTTAATTGCACACGAATAAACAGCTAAGACAACAATGGAGTTTTGCCAGACAACTAAAAATTGGGATTTTTTTTACCTTTACCTGACTTTTATTGCATTGTGTATGCAATAAAAATCTTTTTAAATCATACTGTCATCATCGCGAGCTTCGCCTCTTTGTAGTTGGTGTTCAGGTTGCACATTTAGGCCTAATAGTGCGTGCGTAGTGCTTTAAGCAGACCGGCTAAAACACATGTAGCGTTAGTTCCAGTCTTCGAGCCATAGCTTGTCGCGTTAAGAAATTAATGTTTTAATCATTGGCTGTTCAGTGCAGGGGCCATAACAGGGGCCAGGAGCAATTCTACAGGGGCTGGCCCCCGTCTAGAACCGCGTATGTACATTAAGCGTGAGTATCACCATACACACAGCCCTCCTCACGGCGTTAGTCAGTGATCCATGATCATGTCTCACCATCTCTGTTTCTGTCTGAAGCAAAATCTTAAGGTCTCTGATGGGAAACTACTTTATCCTTGAGTGGTTTTTATTATGGTTGTCATGGAAACCATGGTTGCCATGGATTTTTTCCATAAGGTCTGATTTGATTGTCCTGTCACAAACCTTCAGGTCAACACTTCTGATCCATGCTGACTGTGCTCTAATTCGACCCCACACACGAGAACAGCATCCTCTGTGGGTTAAAAGCGTGTCTAACACAGACCTCCATTAGAAATAAAGATGCTAAAAAGAGTCCTCTGAAGAGCATTCAACACAGATGAAAGTTGAAATGTTGTTTATAAAATGCATGAAACATGACAGCGTTTTCTTTTCAGGGTGGGAACGACAAAAGGGCCAATACATTTCTCCATGAAATCAAAAGCCTCAGTACAGGCAGATGTTTGTCCGAATTATTTATATATATTTTTAAATAATTCTCTTAGGCGTAGACTTGCTTTTTAAAGAACACCATCAAATTAGTATGCATAATTCACAGACATAATTTAGAAAGTCTGTGCAGCTGGCCGTGCTCAAGCAAATATTTGATTGCGTCTTGTAATTGCAGTTGTACTCGCTCACATCACAACAGATGAAATTATGTGCTATATTCTATACTCCTAGCTAAAAGGTTCTATATGGTACCAAAAAAGTTTCTTTGACTTCTAACAACAATGGAACCCTGCATGGTGCTATATAGAACCATTATATAAATATATATCACTATTTAGGATGTACGCTACCGGTCAAAAGTTTTAGAACACCCCATGTTTTCTGTTTGTTTGTATTGAAATTCAAGCGGTTCAGTGTCTCAAT
>JBBPCW010285623.1:0-10694 GCA_037974425.1 Phenacogrammus interruptus
CACACACACACACACACACACACACACACACACACACACACACACACACACACACACACACACACATTTGTTTTCATACAATCCAAGGACATGGTGTTAATGTAAATGTAAAAAAATATATATACATAAATAATGTATTATACCCTGGAAATGTTAAACTACACAAAACAATTGCAACAATTAAAACAGTGATGTTAAGACCAGAGTGTGCAGAGTGTTTCATCCATCAGAAACTGAATCAGGAGAGAATCTGCTGGAACACAGACTATAGAAAAGCTGCAACACAAACACTACTGCACTCAACATTTCACACAGAACATATATACATATATATGCGTGTGTGTGTGTGTGTGTGTGTGTGTGTGTGTGTGTGTGTGTGTGTGTGAGTATTTATCTTCTATATGATAGAATGTGGTTTATAAATTTAGGATGGTTGTACCCTTGTTCTGACCATTTTTGCCCTGAAAATATACAGAAACAAACACTCACGTACACATAAACACACACCCACATCTTAGTTAAACCAAAGGAAGAGAGGGAAGGATGTAAACTGAAGATGGCCAGAGTGCTTCTTCCTTTCTGTATTTTTCTCTCACACGCTCCTTTTCCCTCTCTCGGAGTTTCTGACGTCAATAAAGGCCAGTGCGTCGATAAACGAGCATCCAGTATAAACCCTCTCAATCTGCCGTCAGTGTCTGGCTCTCGTAGCTGAAAAGTTCAGCCAGACAGCAATTATTACGAGTTATAAACAACAGACTCAGCTCTGAGATTACAAAACTTTCATTCCCTGAGCAGGGCTGCAGGAGAATGTATGATCTTAAAGATAAAGGTGCCAAAAACAGCCCTCTGGAATGAAGTCACAGTAGAACACAGGAGGGTCTTTGAAGAGGATTTTTGGTAAATGAAGTGTGTGGCAGTTTAAAGAATATCCATATAATGTAAAGGGTCAAAATCAATGAAAGTTCAAGCTGTGAACCATTTAGGGGCCCCATTATTTTTAACAGTGTGACGTGTGAGTGTAGTTTTAGTGCTGCGTCCTGACCTCCCGGTTCCTGTCCTTGGCTATAATAAATAGAAGTTTGTCCGGCCAGGACAAATGTTTCTGAAACATGCTGTTCCTGTTGTCAGTAGTGTTGATATGGTTTGGGATTGCATCCCAGAGCTCCACAGGATGTGAGATGCTAACTCTTCAGCTGCCATGTTAACTTTCCTTGCCTCACTGAAATCCAGGCTGCTTTCTGTATTTTAAACATGTATGAATAGGAACAGCACTTTCAGAACTCAAAACCAAGAGCATACTTTACAAAAGTTGCTGAGAAAAAAGATCAGGATGGGTACTGAATTTTCAACAGAGGCTATGGGGGTGGATAGCAAAAATGTATTATGATTTGTGAAGACATTTTCACAATGCTCATATGCTGTTGGTGTAATGTGTAACTACTAATTCACATAACAGACTGGGGCTCTGCTACATTATATGAACAAAAAATGGGATACCTAACCATTACCAACAGGGACATAACATTGCTTTCAAATACATAGAGTTTAATATGAAGTAGAACAGGATTTGCAGCTATAACAACTTCCACTCTTCTTGGAAGGCTTTCAACAAGATTTCGTAGTTTCTGTGTCCCATTCATTATGTAGAGCAGTGGTTCTCAACCGCACCCGGACACTCGCGGGGGTGCGAGTAGGCTACCGGTTGCAAAAAAAAAACAAAAACAAAAAAAACACGCTACATGCAAATTATATGCAAATTATATGCAAATGCCACTGATTTGCACCGATTATAACACAAACAAATCATCCTCCCGGGGGATAGGGTGTGTTTGTTACTGGGTCCCCAACTGCAAATCATCTTCCTGGGGAGAGGGGTGCGTTTGTTACTGGGTCCCCAACTGGGTCCCCAACTGCAAATCATCCTCCCGGGGAGAGGGGTGCGTTTGTTACTGGGTCCCCAACTGGGTCCCCAACTGCAAATCATCCTCCCGGGAACCAGCTTTGGGGGGGCCCAGCTTGCAAAAGTTTGAGAACCACTGATGTAGAGCATTTATGAGTTCAGGCACAGAAGCTAAGCAAGAAGACCTGGCTCACAATCTCCATTCCAGTTCATCCCAAAGGTGCTGGATGGGGTTGATGTCAGTGTGGACCAGTCAAGTTCTTCCACACTAAACTCATCCAGCCATATCTTTATGCAGCTTGCTTTGTGCACTGGGATACAGTCATGCTGGAACAAAAACGTTCTTCCCCAAACTGGGTCCACAAAGTCGGAAGAATGGGCTTGTCCAAAATATCTTGTTATGCTGAAGCATTAAGATTTACCTTCACTGGAAGTAAGGGGCCTAACCCAAACCTTGAATTAACATACTTTTGTCCATATAGTGTATTTTCTATACAAGATCAATCATTTGGTAAATGCTTCTGTCAAGACTGGCTGGGGAATGTAGCATTAGGACTGTGGTAGTGTGGTGTTCTTGCCTAGGTGGGGAACCAAACCCCAGTCTAAAGTGTGGAGGGCAGTGGTGATACAGCTGGAGAAGAAGCTAAGATGTACACATAGGAAGTTAACATAATAGAAACTTTAGGCAAGGTTAATTTACTACTATTGGGATAATACTGCTTCAAAACCAAGCTGCTTCTGTAAAACTGCATGCATATTTAGTTTTCAGAGAAAGCTCTGGGTGGTCAAAAGCAGGGGCAAACTCCTGGAACTCTTGAACTCTTGTACTGCTAAAAAAATGGTTATGGTTGGACTTAAGGGTAATGTGTTACACATAAACAAAAAGGAAAACAAGTAGCTCTACAACTATGTGGTCCAAGAAAGAAATACTTTAACCTACATAATCAAAGCAAAAACAATTACTGAATGTAATATTGGCCACCTTTTGAAATATCAAAACTAATATTTACATACCTACGCTATATACTGTACATTTTTCTTCAAATTTAAAGCTGAATGAGCATGTTGTCGTCTTTTGAATTGGTCCAAGCTGTTTTACTGTCTAATCAAAAATAAAACTTAAACGTTGGGTGTGCCACCAAAATAATTCATTTTGATAACTGTGACTAATGGAGAGGATGGAATGGAGTCAAGAAGGATGAGGACCAAAGTTCCACCTCTAAATCCCATAATCTAATAATCTAATCTTCCAACTAATCTACCTTGCGTTTCCTGTAACACAGTTCTTGCACCCCGACACCCCACTATCCCCTCCCTCGTCCACTCTCAGGTCTCTGGTCATAAAAGAACCTCATAGACCCTTCATACTACAGTTATACTTGCATTTTACTCCACTAACATTAGCATAGTTTAGACCATGCCTGTATTTTATACAGATATATACAGTAATGAAGTTAAGTGCCATTACTTAAATACAGTAATGGAGAACTTGTTTCTCTCGTGTGAGACTAAGGGGTCATACTGCACAAAATGTCTGTACAAAGGCATCAATATATAAGGATCTGATTGGGTGCTCATCCAACAGACCTTATACAGTCTTATACTAATGTTTAATGTGTAAAGCCCTAACATGCAAATGAAGGCTACTTGATCACATTTCATCTTAACAGATAAAACAGCTCCCCAATGGGCTGCAATTAATGAGGGTCAGTGTGGCACTGAACTGACTTCATTCAAAAATGTTAATATCCACATGATATAAATGATATTACATCAACACAGTCATTCCCAAAATGAGGTAAAAAGAAAAATAAGACTGTGTTGATGTAATGTATCTTACTAATATGGAAATGAGTAAATTCAGTTTCAGTGTGGCTGCATGTCCAAACACATACCATCAGCTGAGTACAGGGGTGGTTGCTGCACTCAGCCTTCATGTTCTTTAAAATAAAGCCACAAACAAAGACTGTACATGTTTATGTCGCTGTGTATTCTCGCACACCCTTCTGCATCTCTATACCTTCCATAGTTGCTGAGGGCACGCCGCATGCATTTAAAGCTAAAGGCTGCGCTCCTCAAATCCCTTTTATTGCCCAGGCTTGCTAGCTAATTGCCCGGGCTAAATGTGTGTTATTGCTGCTCATATGAAAAGCCTTAACTGCGTACACACACAGGGCCAGGTGAGCTAGTCTGGGTAACTTTCCACTCGCTACAATCTTCAGTTGTTTCGCTCTCTAGCTGCAGGTCAGAGGAGACGAAGGCTAGCCTGACCTCTGGAGCTGAAACTGCATTAACAATGTTCTACCTGCGCTGAAAGGTAACTCTCTATTATGAGCCCTGCTCTGCTGCGGATCGATGCTTGGCAAGCAGCCAAGCAGCATCCTTCTGATAACACATGAATGCTACAATCAGCCCGAGCACAGACAAAGAAGAAATCAATGCAAAATAGTGAGCATTTGCTGCCCGTGTTACATGAAAAACACTGCGATTAGACTTTCCTGGGCATCGACAACATCATTGCCTCCATATGTAAGACAGATTTCTTTAGTTTCTAAACTGAAAGATGCTCAAAAAGCTGCTCTGAACATACGTGCATCAACTATTGTGGAAAATAACATGACCCATAAACCATCATTACTGTAGTAATAAACTGCTGAATGCATTAAACACAGTCATCTTGTTTTTTTAAGTATTTAAGCTGTAGTTAGATGACATGCTCAGCCCGAGTTTGTTGTTTATTGATATGAAAAACTGGACCTGGACCAAGAAATGACAAATAACAAGGATATTTAAATTGATTTGGGCATGTTTTTTTGGATTATATGACACAATTAGAAAGGAAAATGATTTTGGCATGGTTTTTGTAATACTGTCAAATAATTTGATGTCTTTTACACTTTTGAAAACCTTGTCAAGCCAGTCTACTCAATCACTTCCCTCTTTGTACATCTGAGGCTAAAACAACAAGAAAACACTGGACTACTTCCAAACCTAAGGTCACCCAAGGCGAGTAGAGAGCGGCAGATAAGTCAGAAAAGATTTTTAATTATCTCTGTGTTGATAGCTCTGGGAAATGGGGATGAGGAGTCAAAAGAAGTTTAAACGTGAGGGTCAACGGCCTCATAGCATCAACAGCTACAAAAGGCTGGAAAAAGAGAGTAACTCTTGGAGTCCTGTGGGCTTTGTGTGCTTATTTTATGGTGACAGGAAAAACTGAGTCATGTTTCAAGGCCTGCGTTGAACATGAAGCGGATTGTTTGGAGCTGTGATGAAATATTTCTTGGGTGAAAACATGCTGCCCACACGAGGCAGAGGCTTCTTATGATCAAAGGAAAAGAAAGCATATCAAAAGTAAGGCAGAACCTCACGTCCTGCAGTTAAAACTGACATGTTGAACTAGTTTGGGGATAAATAATCGTTCGTGAAGCGACTGCCCTACGAATGTCTCAATATAGGTGATAACAATCTAGTGGACAGAAAGTTGCAAAGCACTAACCAACAGTGACCATAAACCACAGATCTGTCCATTAACAATGAGACAGAGGCGTCATTGTTGTTCTTTAAGCTCTGTGATTCAGAGAATGGGATTTGAAATGAAACAATGGCTATGTAAGAGC
Organism: Phenacogrammus interruptus; assembly: GCA_037974425.1. Taxonomy (NCBI): domain Eukaryota; kingdom Metazoa; phylum Chordata; class Actinopteri; order Characiformes; family Alestidae; genus Phenacogrammus; species Phenacogrammus interruptus. The sequence goes on from JBBPCW010285623.1 coordinate 5,518, forward strand.
AGGATGTCAGAATCCACCAGAATTTCATGGCGTCTACCTCTGTTTCGGAATACCAGACCTTTTATGTTTGATCCCTCAATTTTGGGAACCACAAGTGATTACACATGTTTTCCCAAAGCTGTCATGTTTTGTTTGAGGTCGTTAATCTTCATGACCCATGTGGGTACCTTTCCAGGCTTTGGCCTGCGCTTTTCAGTTCATGCCTGTTTTGCCCTCAGGATTCACTTTAGTAAATTAAACGTATTCTACTGATGTTTAGGTTGGTTAACTCATTATCTTAAGGCAGACAAGTGAATTTAACTTTTTGGCTCTGGGAAAAAAAACACTTTACTGCTTTTAGATGATTTAGACCATTGTCCTACAAAAAGGTGCCATCCGCTGTGTGTGGTTGGACTTATCCCTCGATTGTGGTTTGACACCAGGCCAAAACATTTCACAGGTGAAGTGCTGTGTTTTGGATCATGAGCAGTTATATATTTTCTGCTCCATCTTCTCTGGTACAGGATATTCTTTATCTTATCTGTTCAGAGATACTTTTTTCAAACCTCTATTCTATACTCATGAAGCTCTTTAGAATGCTATATTTTTGGGATGAACTGGAATGCAAGTTTTATTTATGATGATTTTTCTGTTTCCTACTCAATGTTTCGTTTTTGAGGTTTAATAATGGTTTGGTAGCTTGGTGGTGTTTTCTTCTCTTCATCGTTATTTCAGAAACATCTATGTTCACATACTAAATGGTGTGAAATCTAGAATGAAGGTTTTACTGTTAAACACTGTTATATACTGTTGTTATAGTGGTACAGTTCCTGTGGCTTGGAAGATTGTTGTCTTTCTTCTTAACAACATACCAAACTGTTGATTGTGACGCACTTCAAGTTTCTGCTATGGCTCTGATTCATTTAATCTGATTTTCAAATTCATGATGAGCTGCTTTACTGGAAATGAAACTTCTACTGGAAAGTGTTTAGACGAAATACTATTTTTATAATTCACTTTAGATCTCCTGTGCAAGAAGTGACAATCCAATGACAGTGCCATTGGTGTCTAATTCACTACAATATTTAATTTCTTCCTGATATAGTGATATATGTAAATACCCTAAGATTCAGGCTAATATTTACCTTTCAAGTTACACAGCAAACAAACAAAACAGGGAACCAAGCCAACAAAAAGTGCGTCACGGTTCAGGTAACTGTAGACTACTTTGGTAGAAACTTAAGACATAATGCTTTAGGTCGTGCCAACAGCCTCTTCAAAAGGCCAGCATGGAATTTTCCATTCTAAACTGCTCGTGATGTAAAAAAAAAAATCCCAAACAACTATGGATGACAGAATGCAAACAGGTTTTTGAAGTCAAGCTAGGTGGAAGCCATGCATGTGTTCTCCTTATACCATACGAGGCCACGACCAGTGGAAAATTTTCACTCCAGTCAAGCTCATTGGGCCACGAGTAGCAGCCCACTAGCCACATGCTCCCCCCCTCCTTCCCTCCTGTGTTTTTATGGAGAAGAAGACTGGAGATACCTGAGTTGTCAGGGCTTGTCATGGTAGCCCATAAGGTCCCATTTGAATGTGTTCATCCAAGCTGTCATCACACAATTCCTAGAAATATGTCTGACCCCCCCACCCATTGTGTGGGTAGGCGAAGGAGGTATGGAGAAGAGAAATATGCAGGTAACCAGATGACTGCCAGAATCCTTGATCAGCATTGCATCCTTCTCCAGCCCCCCATCTTTTATCTACCCGTTTATTCACAATTATGTAATCTGGCGAACGGACAGGACAGTGTACTCATCCTGAAAAATATTTGCGATTATGTAACTCCTTTTAGAGAATTAAATCCACAGCAGGTAATGTTGAGGCATGTGTGATGACTTAGGCATGCGGTTTGCATTATTGCATTACGCAGTGGCGTACATTATAACCTACTCTACAAGTTGGTGACATTAGCCTTGTAGCTCCAGTGCAAAACAAAATAAACAAACCTTGGACACCAAACATTTCTCATCTAATCGACTACATTTGAGTAAGGGGGAAACTTCTTCTTTTGCCAATTTATTTCTTTCAACAGGGAGGACTAGTAATAAGTTTTGGGCTTCACACAGTATTTCACATATTTTGAGAGACTTTAGAGATCAAGAAGCCAAACTCATGTCAGAGAGAGAGGCAGAAGTGTACCAAACACCAAATTCCATGATGGTCACAACATAACTGTTTTCACTAATAGTATCAAGGCCATTCACCGAGAGTCAGATATAGATATATTTAACCCTCTATTGATTCGAGATGTGTTTTGTGAAATCACCAGTCAAAATTGTACATTAACCAGGCCCTATGGTGTATGTGCAGAGCAATGACAGGAAAACATTTTGTTTCTCAGAACCTGAGTAGCATCCATAATGGCCTACCTGCATTCCTAGGCACGCTACCATCATGTGTGTCAGCAGTTTGGCAGCAAACATGGGGAATCTGGAGCACAGCACATGGGATATAATAGCCAAGGCGAACCCTGGGGGGTGAAGGAAGAAGGTTTCATTTACATAATGGTAGACACCTACATTTTCAAAACACCAAAGAACCAATCAACAATACTTTCCTGGGGCATAACAGTGTCTTCCATTCTCAAGAAACCCTCAATTATTTTCTAAGATGCTGAAAAAAATGTGTGCTGGGGAAATTTCTTACAAAAATTGGTGAAGGAAAAACAGACCCAAGTACTACCATGTGAATTTCTTAATATCAAATGTTTTATCCCCTTGTTATGATGTTAGCACTTATCCACACACAAGCTTCAATATAGGCTTAACAAGAATTATGTTAGGCCAGCATTTTCCAGCTGCTGACCTGGAGCCCCCATGCTCACATTTTAGTGTTCCCTCTCCTCTAACACACCCAATTCAACCCAGAAAAAGCTTAATGAGCTTAATGAAATTTGTTGTGCTGGGAAAACACTAAGGTGTGGATTAAAAAAGTCTCCAAGTTTGGGGATGACAACCACTGATAAAATCTACTCTCCATACCACGACACATGCTATAATGGACATAAAGCTTACTGTTGCTAAATACCTGTTTTGAGTTAACAAAAAAATTGAAAGTTTATTTCTAGCCTAAACAAGCTCAGTATTAACTATGACTATTTAACATAATGCCATCTAACAACGATTAAAGACCGTATAATTTGATGAATACTACATGCCTTGTATTTTACCGAACCCATGAATGCTACTCAGTCCTACTTTAGTTTGAATAAGGCGGATCAGACTCTAACCTGAGATGCAGATGAAGCCGGCAGCGTAAAACGCTTCGTTGTATGAAGACAGTGAGTCTGTCTCCGCGTACGCAGTGTAGATAGACAGATGAGTGCAGGCACACTCTACAAAGTTCTGGGTGTCGTCCACCACGCGACAGAACTGACCATCAGACAGCCAGCTGGACAGGAGAAAAGTTTGTTATCATGAAATAATAATAAAATATATATATAAAATAATCAATAAGAGTTCAACATGACTGGAGTGATGAAAAGCCTCTTCCAATTGTGCATTAGGTAGTGAATTCAAAATGTCTTCTGCCCTTCTTGGCTTGGGTTTGCACTTTCAAATTATGGTCAGTTCTCATTTCTTTACTGCCAAATGTTGATATATTGATGATGGATTGCTGAGAGTGGTTTATTGTCCCCGTTTTTAATACCAAAGCTCACACTGTAAAAATGCGTAAAATTCGTAACATGTATTTGTCTCTATAATAGGCCACGCTGTCATCTCAAACTCATAAATCTAAAATCATTTGCTATTTAAATCACATGAAAAGTACATTCTTGTGTAATTATGCTTTGATATGTGAGCTTACATGGCTCCAAATGATGCAAAAGTCCTGTGCCAATTAAAGTTTTTCCTAGAAGTATGTGACCAAGCAAAGGATAGTTTAGGAACCCCTACTTTTAAAAGTGTTAATGCTATGCTACGGTTATAGTCCCTTTCTCATGATTTGTGTGCTTCTGGGAAGTTCAGAAGCACACAATTACAAATTCCGATGGAATAAGGGGCTAAACGTTCTGTTCTAACATTTAAGAAAGAGTCAATATTTTTATCAAACTAACTTATTTGTGGCACATATTCAAGACTCCAGTACACTGCCAAAATGAAAACCAAAAGGGGGGGCTGGATACGGACTGTTATTTTAATCCCGTGGCATGCCATTTAAACTCGCAGAACACACTGAACTATTTTGTGAATGCACAAGTACATACAGAACCAACGAAGGGCATGATCCTGTGTGCTAGTGTGTCTACGCATGAAATTAAAGTCTCAATGATGTGGGTGACGTTCATACACTGCGTGAATGAAACCAAGTATTGAAACTTTCATAGTCACTGATATTGGTGTTTTATCTGAATTATTTCAATTATTTTCTTACTCAATAAACTGCACTCTTAGCCGGGCAAAATATATATTTGTTTTAAAAAGATTTGTCATCTCAGCTTTTTTCCACTTTTTACCTAGGATTCCAACTATCACATGATACCACCAGTGCGGGGAGAGTACTCCTCGTCACCTGAAATGCCATTAAATCTTTCTTAAGTTACTTATCTATAGTATTAATATCAGGTATTTTATATTTACTTATTTCATATTGTCTCTGTGCAGTTTCCTCTGGGATCAGTAAAGTTATCTAATTCTGAACTGGCAAGCATCACATTGAGTGCTGAGTGGGGAAGGAGGAGCAGCCAAACAAGTGGAGCTGTTGTGCTCTCTTAGACTCCAACCCACAAATAGCTGTGGCATCATGGAAGATTGCTTAAGAACTTATGATCTAACAAGGATACCATGATAAGACAAGTGCTTGTGCAGGGCAGGGTGTGGAGGGCTGGGTGTCCTGAAGACACCCAACACATCTGATCAACTCTTTACAAGAGGGAGACTGTGAGAACACTAATATACAAAGGGCAGGGAGCTGAGAAACACTGGCTTAGCCAACTAGGCCATTTGGGAAACATGTTGGGAAAGTTTAATGTTTAGTCTTTCACTGTCAATGTAAATTATTGATTATGTACTCACATAACCAGCTGTAAATATTTTTGTGATACTTATGTAGTTAATATTACATTTACATTTATGGCATTTATCAGACGCTTTTATCCAAAGCGACTTCCATTTCCTAACTACAGGGGACAGTCT
>JBBPCW010285630.1:0-10694 GCA_037974425.1 Phenacogrammus interruptus
GAGAGAGAGAGAGAGAAAGAGAGAGAGAGACAGAGAGAGAGAGAGAGAGATGAGACAGTGAGAGAGAGAGAGAGAGAGAGAGAGCAAGAGAGAGAGAGAGGAGAGAGAGATGACAGAAACAGAGAGAGAGAGAGATGAGAGAGGAGAGAGAGATGAGAGAGTGGGAGAGAGAGAGTGGGAGAGAGAGAGAGAGGAGAGAGGAGAGAGAGATGAGAGAGTGGGAGAGAGAGAGTCAGAGTGAGAGAGAGATGAGAGAGGAGAGAGAGATGAGAGAGTGGGAGAGAGAGAGTGGGAGAGAGAGAGACAGAGAGAGAGTGGGAGAGAGGAGAGAGAGATGAGAGAGTGGGAGAGAGAGAGAGAGAAAAGAGAGAGATGAGAGAGTGGGAGAGAGAGAGAGAGAAAAGAGAGAGAGAGAGTGAAAAGAGAGAGAGTTATTGACTGTGGTGTCCCATATAACCATAAGGTTTTATTTGACTGTGCAATATAGTTTAAAATTTAGACAAACAAAGAATGAAAAATGAAAGTTGACCGGCATGTGTCTGCTACCTTTGTTTATCGCTCTACTTTCTCTCATCAGCAGGTTGTCAGTCTGTGTTTGTGCTGTGTTTGCCTTTCTGACAGTGGATGTAATCACTCATTTTCAAAAGTGGGTAGATTAACCTACAGCCCTACGGTCCAAACAGCACTGCTGCTATGAAATAATAACTCAAAGAGAATTAAACATAGCATAGCACAGTAGGAATGAAAATAGTACAAATGGTTTGGTTCTCAAAAATTCTGTGTGTGACTGAATCCACAACACCTGATCCATGTAAAACTGCGGGATTACTGTATACATTTTAGATTTAATATATCTTTACTATCATCAACATTATATATCAAACTTAAAAGACATGCATGGGTTTATTGGTTGTTTTGTCTCAACCCCTGGTCCCATTCACCACCACTGTAATGAAAACTGAGTCACTGGGTTCTCCAATAATAATCCATTTCACAGCAAACCACTATGAATAGCTTTGTTCATATCTCAACCGCATAGAAACATTTAGAAAAAGTGGAGGCTGGGCAGCTGGAGGCCTGGTGCTCAGGGAGATCCCACTGTGATCAGAAGGCCATGGGTTTGTATCTCAGGACTACCCTTCAAGTTACACTTGAACAAGGGTCACTGCTTCCGTTAGTGAAAGGGTTAAATGCAGAGAAATTTCACTCTGTTCACACTGTGTGCTGTGGTGGGCTGTGTTCACTATAAGGGGCCGTTTTACATTACATTACATTAATATGGACAGGAGAACAGTGACCTTGAACTGTAATGGAAATGACTAATAATGGGCCTCAGGCAGTGGGCGTGCCCTGTGGCTACCAGTGGGCGTGTTCAGGTGTGGGCGTGTCTCGTGTCTGTTTTTTGTTTTGTTGTCCGGCGCAACCCAGACGGAAATTACACTATGGACAAAAATATTGGGACGCCCAACTATTACAGCAACAGGGACTTTAATGAAACTACATTCAGATCCTTTAATATGGAGTCGCCCCCCTTTGCAGCGCCAACAGCTTCCACTCATTTTGGAAGACTTTCCACAATTTGTGTCAATTCATTTATGAGACCAGACACTGATGCTGAACGAGAAGGTCTGGCTCCATTCTCCGTTCCAGTTAATCCATCCAACCATGTCTTTATGGAGCCTTCTTTGTGCACTGGGACACAGTCATGCTGGAATAGAAAAAATGGTCTGCTGAAGCATTACGATTGTCCTTCACTGGAAGTAAGGGACCGCCTGAATTTAATAATTAAGAGGTGTGTCCAAATAGTATTGTCCGTATATTGTACAAGCGTTCAGGCTTTCTGCAACAGGGGGCGACAGAGATCCAGACCTCTCCCCCGGCTCCTTCGTTCTCCTCCCCCAGACGGCGAGGAGAGACCGGAGTCTAGCCAGTCCTACTCTCCTTCCATCCCGGATCAGCATGCTTCCCGGCCGCTCCAACACACCCAGTCGCTCCTGTTCTGAAGAGTTCTCCATGGATCTAACCGAGGAGACAGTGTGTCTGTGCTGAACACAGGGGCCGGCTGGGGACCGAGGCTTCGGAGCTTTGTTCACTAAACAGACCCGAATCTGGACCTCAACATGGACCCTCCGGACCAGGGGAACAAGTCTGAGGAGGAGCCCGAGTCTCCAGAGGATGAAGAAGTTGACCCAAGAATTCAGGTCCGTGGCTTTAATTCACAGATTTTAAGGCTCGGATTTTGAAGAAATTAGACACGAAAGCTGCATCGAGTTTCTGAACCTTCGTGTGTGTACATGTGTATCATATTCACACACTCATGTATATTTATATATGTGTATATATTAATATGTGTGCATCTGTGTGATTGGATGTATCGTGTGGGTATGTGTAATGTGAATATGTAAATATAGAGGCTTAATATATATACATAAACAAAGGATGTGTATGTGTATACTGATTCAACAGGTTCTCTGTCTGTCAACGGGGGAAGCCTGAGTCTAAGCCGGTGTTCTGTAGAGATATAGAAGGTTAGAGGAGACCGACCACTCTGGAGCAGCTGATAAGCTTCTATTAAGTTCAGAGAATGATAACGACCCACGTTGCTTGATGATCCTTAGGCCAGTAGCCGTTCATGCTCAGACTCTGTCATCCTCGATATCAGGGCTGTTTTGGGTGCCCTTATTAAAACCCTACTTGAGGGGTTGCAGAGGGCTTCACCCCCCTATATTATTTAGGAAGCAAGAATGAATAAGAATTCATACTTGGGTTTAATAAAGGAAGCATGATGGAACTGTAACATACTAGTAGACCCAATCTGCCTATAAATGAATTACAGATTAAATGAATGGTGTTTATATGTATTTGTTTATCAGTGATATCTGCAGATGCATTAATTGGGTTTATTTTGCCAATACCATGTTTCACCTTAAGGTCTATGTAAACAGGACCCCAGCCCTGTTTTCTGTGCATGTTTGTGTATAAGGTGACTCCTCAGGCACAGTTTTGCTGGCCTTAACTTGGCTGCCTGGTGATCACATGCAGGCTGTAATTTGAAGAGGATATATTTGAAAACACAGGCATTTCTTTCATGTCTTTAGAAACATTCCTTTTGCGTGTAGCCACCGAAATGTAAAGTCACTGCCAGTAGTATGTTAAATAGTATGGTTGCTGAGGTGAAGCAACCACACTTTTTCATACCTAATCGTTTCCAGATGCTGCTGCTCTGTTTTCCCTTTTTTTTTCTTCTTTCTTTTATTCTTACAAGCTTAAGTTTCATTCCTTCTCTCTCACGTCACCAGGGAGAGCTGGAGAAGCTGAATCAATCTACGGACGACATCAACAGATGGGAAACTGAGCTGGAGGTAGGTCAGGCCTGCCTCCCCGCCCCATGCCTTGTTTATCATGTCATTGTTCCTTCTCGAATGGTGGCAGCCGGAATTCCAGAAGGGGAAACCTTTCTTAAAAACTCACCCCCACCCTTTTTACTCCTTTCCAAGACAGGCCAATAGAAAGTTTCTCATGCGTGACTGACATCCTCTGGGTTTGTGCTGAACAGGCAGAGGAAATCATTTATCTGTGTGTCTGGAAATCCGGTGCTGTTCTGCCATTTGTGTAGCTCTTCTGTGCAAAACAGTTTAGGTAATCTCTTGCTCTTTGCACCTTACAAGTCACGTTTGCATAGACTCTGCTTGGAATGCAATGCTGTTGGAAGCTCGATGCATTTTAAGCATTATCTATGTTTTCTGATATCATTCATGGGCTAGGTGTGTGCTGATTGGTAGAAATACAGAACCAATTGATCCCACCTTTTTTTAAAAAAAATCTATTTATTTATTCGTCAGAATTTATTCCTCATTTTATATGTGGAAATTAAGAGGCATGTAATCAGTACAGCCCTCCAGAAGCTGCAGAAGTGGAGCCTTAACCAGCCCTGGCATTATGAGCCATGTATCCAACTGTTTCCAAACCATACCTTCAAGCCCAAGCATTGTTGCCCCCTCATTAGTATTGCACTGGATGGACATTTCTAGGAACAACGTTGTTCTATAGAGATATGGCAGGTCTATTTGACTGCCCAATCTGTCTGATGCCCTAAATGTCATGTAAAGATTCAAATAGAATGGGCCACAATCCAGAAATCACTCTTGCTTGTTTAAATCCGGCATTAAAACAAGGTTAAGGTAGAAAAAGTGTATTCCTGGAGAGGAACCTGCCTGTCAGATATAAGGTGAAGGAAAACAGAGCTGGTGTTTACATTCCATCAGCAGATCCAGTCTGGTGATGGTTCATTCGAGATCCCTTATCTACCCACAAAAGAAATTCCCTGAAAGCATTTACCAAGGACATGAAGGCGAGAGCGCCGAGTCCTGCCCTTTCTCAGAAAGGCCTCCCGTCCAAACCCAGAGAACGAGTGTCGCACTTTGGTGAAGAAGCGAAGCGGTTATGGGCTGGAGGGAAGAGTTACGCAACAGATGTGGCTTTTCCGCAGAGGCAGTCTGAGCTGAAAGCGTGTTGGTCATTCGCGAGCGCCAGGAGGGGTCCTGCCGGAGGAAGCCTGGCTCTCTCTGACGCCTGTTTGGCCGTGGGGATGCCGTGAGGGAGGATGTAGGTGTCACCTGACTCGAATTGGAAACACGACCTGGCAGCAGCGTCCGGCCTTCAAAACACAGTGAGGCGTTCCTCAAGGGCGACAGTGAGCCATGGCCAAAGTGGGCAAAAAAGCACAAAAACACAAGAATAAATCCAGGAATCGCCTCATGTCTGACCCCGCTGGCCACATGGAGGTTTTATGCAACAAAAGCGTTTGTTCCTTTCTGCTGAGGGGGCTTTTTTCCTGTCTCCAGAGATGCAGGGTGGGTCTCGGTTGCTAACTCGATTAGCGTGGAATTGAGTTAGCTGAAGCAGCGCTTTTCAGGAAGGCACAAAGCCCGACTTATTGAAGTGTTTCATTTCTTCTTATTGCTGTAATTGGATGAGGAGTGGTGGAACAGCCTGAAGGAGGCTGAAAATCACAGAGGAGTTCCTGAATGTAAACCACAGAGGTTGGAGTTGAGTTATGGAGGCCTTGCAGAAATGTGTCAAATCTGGGCTGTAAGAGGCCTGATTTAGAGTAATGTTTCAGGGTTATAAAGTCATGAGAAGAGGTTTGTCATCTCTGAAATTTGCTGTATTCTGGCATAACGACTAGGGATGCACCGATTGATCGGCCAGTGATTGGAAACGGCGGATTTTTGGCCTGATCGGCCTGATCGGTAAAATTAGATTTTTGTTTGTATTTGCTGTAGGGTTGCCACTATCATATGTCACTGTTATAAAACTACCACATTACATTAAAAAAGTTGAAACCCAGCAGCTCTAATTTTGTTATCTGTGGAAAAATTTGTTATTGGAAAAATCGATATCGGTCGATCACACTTACAAAAAAATCGGTAATCAGAATCGGCCAAGAAAATCGCAATCGGTGCATCCCTAATAATGACTGCTAAAATGTGATTTTAATCTGCATTCACTTATAATAACCAGATTGTGTTACTTAACACTGAATTAGAGCTGGGACCACCTATTCATTTATAGAAAACAATTGATGGCGGCCAAATCAAATTCTTTTATCCACTGTGTATGCACGGAGAGTGGGAGGAAATTAACTCGGTCATTACTACACAAACTATTTTTTTCTTTTTGTCAGCACTACTCAGAGATAAAACATGGCATCACAACTGACCGACTTGAAAAATGATGTGAAGCTCTAGGAGAATGGCCTGTAGAATGTGTGTCGTTGGATGATAAATTCAGACCTGCCTTACCTTTTTTAGTTAAAGGTCCCATGACCTGCTGTTTTTGTATGCTTTTATATAGGTCTTAGTGGTCCCTAATACTGTATCGGAAGTCTCTTTCCGAAATTCAGCCTTGGTGCAGAATTACAGCCACTTGGAGCCAGTCAGTCCCACAATGAGATTTCCAGAGGACACGCTGTTTCTGTGTCTGTAGGTTTCAATGATAAGGAAGAGACAGGGCGGGGCAAGTTGGAGGGTGGGGGAGGGGCCAGCTTCGGGCCAGGTAGGTCTTCCTTTGCAAAAAATAAGTTGGTGCTCATTTGTACATCTAAGCATGGAGCAGCTGCCATGCTACACTCGTTTGCAAGCCATGATGTCTCTACAGGAGAAAGTGTCTCTCTCACGCAACATTGACAAACATTTTTTAGGAGAAGGGGCGAAATTCTCTGGTCGGCCAAAGCATGAGAAAGGGCCCCGGTAACCTTTCCCCTTATGACGACAGACAGGGAAAATGCCAGATCGGGCCATCTGAGCTATCGTTCTCTCAAAGTTACCTCGTATTAATGTTAAAAAAATCTCATAAAGTGACAATTTCATGCCATGGGACCTTTAACTTGCTGTCACAAAGAGATTTCAGAGGAAACTCCTAATGAAGGAAATGGTGGGGAAAGGATTTCTTAAAAACCTGGACCTTCTCCAGTCACAGCAGACTAGATAGATGGTGCTGTCCTCCTTAGGAGCCGGTGTCCTACAAAGCTAGGACATGCTGTCGAGTCCTCAATCGAGTGAAAACGAGCTCCCAGTTAAGGAACTGCAAGCATCTCCTTTCCTTAATCATGCATGTGTTTTCACACCTGAACAAGACTAGCACTCCTCATGCTGGAACAATTATTTTACATCTCTTGGATCATGATAAAGGAGAATTCTACCTATTTTTCAAAAGTCCTGGTCATTAAGATGATCTGAATGTCTGAGCAGTTTATTCACTTTTTTCTAAGTAATAGTGGTTGTAAAATGGTGGTAAATCAGAAAAATCAAATGCCAAAGCGTTATACTAATTTAAAACAATGTTTTAGACGTCAGGGAGTGTAGCAGTTTAATGGGGTGACATTCAGTGAGGAAGGTTTTATGCACAAAATGCTTTAGAGGTTCTTCCCTCCATGACCTGAACCTGTAATGTTCACTAGAATGGAGCATTTTACAAGAAACCTTTCTGAACCTTTTATTCACCTTCATCATTGCAGAAATGTAGAAAATGATGAATTAGTTCAAACCTGTGGGTGCTGCCTGTCACAGACATATCTGATAAGTGTCTGTGATCGATCCTCACACAGTGAACGACTTGCAGTTAGTTGTGATGCAGACTTTCACTTTATAGAGTACATTTCTCTAATGCAGTGTATTGCTTTGCTGGTAGAACTTTACTGTATTTCTGGTTGTCAGGATTCCAGGCAGAGGTTCCGCGCTATCCTGGTGGAGGCCACACTCAAGCTAGACGAACAGGTCAAGAAGATTGGCAAAGCCGTGGAGGAATCCAAGCCATACTGGGAGGCCCGGAGAGTGGCGCGGCAGGTAAGCTCCATTACTGGAATGGGTCTTCTCACCAGGAGCACAAACGGTAGAGCTGACGTTTTTTCAGAGCTCTCCAGTGCCCATCCTGCGTCCCCAGTCTGCTCTGGACTTGACGACATGCAGACTTACTCATCTGTCATCTAGGCCACGATGGGGGTTCGTGTGGGCTTCCTTTTTAAGGCCCTGACGCACCAAACCAGTTGCCAGCAGTCGGATGGTATCAGGCCCTAACTGACTAAGCGCTGCCCGTGGTTTGTGTGGTGCCTCCCACATAGTTGGCTCCGGTGCTGTTTGGGTGGATTAAGCGCGTTAAATCCACTTCGACAGTCGGCCGTGAGTGAAAGTTCTTTGACTGACTGTTCAGTGTAGTGAATCTGAACACGAGGAGAGAAATAAAAACAAGCAAAGCAAGCAGTTGACGCTCTAAAGAGGGCGCACACATCAGCTCATATCATTAAATATGGACAAATTTAGGCATCAGCTCATGTCATTAGATCTAGACAAATTGACCTTTTTTGCTGTTTGAATTTTCTATTCTAATTACTGTGACTTAACATAGATATCGCAGGCTCCATGTGACTTGTGTGTATTTATTTGAGATATTGTGAGTAATATTGAGTTTCCTGTTTGTATAATGAGGGAGGAGCTACAAATGTCTGCATTAACGTTGCATAAATACTAATGGCAGCTCTGTCTGTTCTGGAGATTATCCAATGAAGAACTGCTACCATTTAGTACTGGTTGCCCATCCCTAAAGTTTAAAGGCCTAAAATTAGATGTCATTTCTTTTGAACATACCCCAAACACACGTTTTACTTCACGGTTGAATGTATAAGCATTTATTTTTAATTAGCTTTCTTTTATCCACCAGTACAGCAATGTTACTTTCCGGTTGCGCCCTCATGAGATGTTGGTGCCAAGTTATCTGTTCTCTCATTTTTTAGTGTTCAGAGTGTAACAGAAGGTCAGGATTTGTCTGACCTGATTGTCTGTGGTGGGAATTTTTCGGGGAACACACTTGTAGGCCTCTTCAAACGTTGAGGAATGCAGCTGATGCACTCGTCGCAGCCGACAGGACGGCCTGTTTTAAAGAGTTCGAGAAGCTCTTAGTGTGTTTTCGGCGGCAGTGAGAGGCTTTGGAGTGCCAGGAAGAGAGCTAATGACCCAAAGCTAAGCAGCTGCTCGGATTATGTAGTGGCACTCAGTTTGTCAGGCCTGTAATAAGTAGTCCATTTAATCCGTCTCCTAATACAATGAATGTGTTTTTTTTTTAAATTTTTTAAACAGTGTGAGCGCCATTTAGCTTCTGTTAAGCTGTTTGTGGAAAAGCCATGTATCCCAGTGCTTTAAAACCACAGCATGTTCATCTATGCCGCTCCATGGAAAATATTACCCCGATTCCAAAATAGCATGCAGCGCTGCTGTGCAGTCTTATTTTAGTCGAGTCATTATTTTTCCTTATTTATTTCTTTATTTAAAACAAGGTTGCTTGGAAAGTGGATGCTTGAGAGGGCAGTTTTGCTAAATCTTTGCTCTACTTTCACTCCTCACCCTCAGATACCCTCCTTACTATCCTCTCCGCCCCCACCCCCCTCCTTCCCACACTTAATACAACATCTGCACTCCCAGTAATGGATGCTGCTGCTGCTGCCGCCTGCACATCAGTGCGGCAGTCATGGAGTCATTTACAGGCCTTATAGTTCCCATGAAGAGAGATGTGTTGGAGAATGGCTTCCACTGACCAGCTGCTCATAGTTGAAAGTGATCCTCCACAGCCTGGCCACTTTGACCTGGTTTGCACTGGGAACGTTATTTTCATCCAAGAATCAGCTTCTGTCCCTCACAGTGTGAGACTGTGTCACCGTGTGAGTGTTTGTGCTCTAGCAGCTCTATATATAGGAAATGCTGGAGCTAATTAGCGAGGCTGTAGCACGAAGAGCAGGATTACAGCTGATTGGAGACTGCAGCCGTGCAACAGCAATTATCCTCACCTTGTGATAACAATTAAGCAGCTGGCCTGTCAACACTGTCCCTCTCAGAGAGGCACGCATGCATCGAGAGGCTCTCTGTAACCATGGCAGGTATTTTGGGTGGTGTTTGAGTCGCTGCACATTCTTTTTCTCAATCTGAAGACATTCTGGTTGATTGAATAAAATGAGCACAAGTGGAATAAATAAGAAATTAATAAGGAAGCAATGATTTCCCTTCACCGCGAATGTAGTCCATCATTTGAGGACATGATTTGTGTCCAAAATGGGTTCTTGGAAGCATATTCCCTCAATTTGCCTTAACTGCACAGCCAAGCTTCAAGCTAGGGGTGTAAATACACATATTTTCTACTTAAACATAAGGGTTCGACACTAGGGCTGTAACGATATGCGATATGAAACCGAAAATGCAACACAGGATCTTTGTAAGAAGGCAGAATCCTGAGACACCCCTTCAACTCCCAGAGTTGTGTTGTTCACGAACGATTCGTTCAAATTGACGAATCTTTTAAGGGAACGTATTGAACCGAATCACTTCCGGCCGGACGGACTGCATGAACGAATCACTCGGTGAACTACACTCTTCTGAATCACTTTCCTCTGAGGGATACACTTTCATGGCGACCGTTGTTCTCTGTTGTTTTTACAGATTTAGTTTCCAAATAAACAAACTTAAAACGTTAGGCTGACAGAGAGTGAGACTCACCAGTGATCAAGTGTAATTTTTTTTTTGTTGCTTAATTACCACCACAACAACAACTTATTCATTGTGACAATTTGCGAGGGAACAGTGCATGTTCAGTGTGAATCTTTCACTGAATGTACTGTGGGGTAAACGTTCATTGAACATATCACTCACTGAGCGTTGCAGAGTAGACCAGTTAAATAGCACAGCTACCACAGGACAGGACACTTAAAACAATATGATTTATAAACGAGTTTATTTTTACAAATGTGTTTGTCAAAGCAACACAGCCACAACACTCACGACTCCCGGTCCTGGAAGCCATGAACTGAACTGAAACCTGAACCGTTCAGCCGTGAATCAGTTCAGGATGTCGCTCCTCCTGCCAAGCACTGAATGATTCGGTGAACGGATCTTTTGAACTAATCTTTTTAGTGAACTGATTCTAGTGATTCAGTACATCTAAAAGAACCGCCATGCCCATCACTACTAAGCAGTAGGGATGGCTCGATACCACAATTTTGACTTCGGTACGATACTAGGATCTAATACCATGGTATCGATACTAAATCAATACCATAGGTAAAAAAAAAAAAATAAGGAAACAGGCAAATATAGGTGAATTGAAAACAGTTTTATTAAACACAGCGCTTGAAACTCTATGAACAACTGTGC
>JBBPCW010285648.1:0-10693 GCA_037974425.1 Phenacogrammus interruptus
ACACACACACACACACACACACACACACACACACACACACACACACACACACACACACACACACACACACAGTTGTTCGTGAACTATTGGACCCAACCTGCTATGCTGTATGTACAATGTAAAACAACCTACAGGATATGCTTTGGCTGACCCAGCAGAGGGAGCTGTAAACCACACGGACACACAAGAGTAATGACAGGAGTGAATAATTCATGACCATGATCTTGCAGGTGCCACTGGAATCGCCCTCCATTCATCATTCTCCTGCCCTCCCTCATTCTTTTTCCACCCCCTCCTTCATCCTTCTGGGGAGGAGCACTCTAGTGTTAGCTGAGCAGTAAAGTGTGTCAGTGCTATCAGGTATCACTGACTGCTGTCATGGGGAAGACTCCAAAAAACCTATATACAAGAATACACTGCCCAATGAGTGTTTGAGAAAAAGTATCTAAACATATCCAAACTCTCCTTCTAATCTCCTAGTAAGTTACTGATGTGTTTAGTTGTGGACACCACAGCCTGTCTGATCTCCATCAAAAAACACTGACCAATAGAACAGCCGTGCTCTGCAGTAGCAGCAGCCGCACATGAGCCTGATGCAAAATGTGAGCTTATAGTCAAGCACGAACACATCACACCACTGTGAACAAATTCTCTTTCTGTATTCAACCCATTCACCAAGTGAAGCAGTGGGATGCCACCCATGGGGGCACCCTGGCAGCAGTGTGTGGGGATGACCTTAACTCTGTGGTACCACTAGCACCTTCTACTTGCAGGGGCAACTCCCTAACCACTAGGCCACCAGCTGCCCCAGGGCATTGGATGGAGCTCCATCCAATGGTGGTGGTTTATTAATGCAGTGGATATCATCAGTGCCTTCCAAGCAGAAGAGTGGGTTTGATTCCTATCTTGGGCAACAAACCACACTACACTAATAAGAGACTTTGGGCAAGACCCTTAAACTAACTCCTATATCTCTGATGAAGTCACTTTGGATGACGGTGTCTCCCAAATGATGTAAATGTAAATCCAATACGTTTGGGATGATTTGGAATTGTGAAAGGAAGAGCTGTGATCCAGAACTAATTATCCAAAACCAGTCCCTGACCTCAGTAACACTCCTGTGGTTATATGCAATTCAACAGCAATGTTCCAAAACTGAATGTAAAACCTTCTCCGAAGAGTAGATACTGTTACTGCAGCATTTGATGGAAAATATTCTGCCTGCCCAACTCAGCTTTATAATGACCCATCATTCAAATCATTCAAATAATTGCTAAATTAATTAATCAACAATATTTTTTTATTTCTGGAAACTTTGCTCATACCCCAATTCAGCCAATGTTGGCTGGGTTCCGCCTTATCCCACAATGTCAGCTCCAGTAGGATAAAGAATAGCTCCAAGTCATAGTGGGGAACCCTGACCGTTTGTTCTGTTACTACAGCGAAATGATGCTTGGCCTGGCTAGAACTGTGCTGAGTGATGGAGAGTGAGAGGACCATGCTACCCATCCAGAGAGCAGGGACAATTACTCCCTCTGGGACCATCAGGCAGAGATGGTGATAGCATATCACTCTGAACATAAAGTTTTCAAAAGAAGGCAAAAGGTCCCTAAACTAAATTATGTCCTTGCATGTGCATTTGGCATCATGTATGAGTGTGTGTTCCCTCCATCAGTTCCGCTCAAGAAAGCTGTACAAGGCTAACAAAGTGGCAGAGGTGTGTGTGCGTGTGTTCTTATGGGAAGTAAGGCAGTGAGCGTGTGTGTGACCACCGCTGCTTTACCAGACAAGCTTTAATAGCTAATTTTGTGTGGGTGAGAGGTGCAGGGATGCGTGTGTGTGTGTGTGTGTGTGTGTGTGTGTGTGTGTGTGTGTTACCTCCGCTGCTGCTCTCAGGAATAGCTTTAACAGGTCTCCGTGATTGAGGCAAGTGGGTGTTGATGAAAGGCCGGCCGGCGGGGTATTCAGCATAGGAGGTCAGGGAAGCACTGTCGGACATCGCCCTGCCTCGAGAGGGCACCGTCAGCACCTCCTACACAAAGAGTGTAGACACAATTAGGCCTTAATTACCGTGAAATATGGTACCACCTGGGGAGGGGAGTGGCTTTGACATAAGCGTTTAATGTAAGAGCACCTCTCTCATTCGGCCTTATGGAGTTTACAGATTTCTGCTGGTAATACTAAAGGGGAATTCCATCCATTTTTTAAATTTCTGCAGAACTAACTGGTTAGTCATTCAGAGTGCATTTGATGTTAAATGCTCCATCCTAAAGAAATGTACCTAGTCAGGACTAGTTAGCTTCAGTAAAACTGTCTGAACAGTTTGATGCTCCCTGACAGAAAGTGGTGGAGGGACACAAGGGACTTGTATTTCTCAGAAGTTTACTATTGCACAAATTGAAAGTGAACACTCAAAAGATGCATGTAGGATGACTAGTGGTCAAATGGACATACACTACATGGACAAAAGTACTGCAACCTCTTAATTATTGAAATCCAGTGGCCCCTTACTTCCAGTGAAGCTCAATCTTAATGCTTCAGCATACCAAAACATTTTGGACAATGCCATGCTTCCAACTTTATGGACAGTTTGGGGAATACCCTAATAAAAAAATAATAGTATAGTAGTAGAGCAAAGGAACTTCGCCTTCGGGGGTTTAATTCAATGTAAGAGATACAAACATTTTGGTGGATTTTGGTGGAGTATGAATTAAAATAAGTTAACCCTTTATTAGTCCTGCAAGTGTGAAATCTACATTAACAACAGAATAGCATCAACAATAGAATAAAACCTACACAATTTAACAGTATAATATAAAAGTACACTATATAAATAATACAAAATAGTTAGTACTTAGCCAGAAACAAAAATAGAAAAGGGAACAGTCTATAACAGTAGCACAGAAGATGAAGAAAACTGCCAAGTCTTTCACGATATGTATGTTGCGCATGTTGATATCGCGATAACAGTAACTTTGCGATATATATTAGGACTGGAACTTTTAACGCATTTTTATCGTGTTAACACATTATTTAAAGCTGACAATTATTTTTTCATGCGTTATCGTAGATTTTTAAAAAGATCCTTTTATTTTGAAAGTTTGTTGCTTTTTTGAGCACTGCTGTACGTCGTACATTGTTCCAACCACAGTGTAAATTCTTCCCAGAAGAGTACAGTAGCCAAGAGGGGACATGTTCCCCATGATATTTCTAATTTCAGAAGAAACTTATATCTAAAAACAATACAAATGCCCAAAAGTCAACATACACTAAATGGACAAAAGCAATAGGATGCCTAACCATTATACCAACAAGGACTTTAATGACATTGCATTCAGATACAAAGTCTTTAATATGGACTTGGTCACCCTTTGCAGCAGTAGCTCTGGATTCTGAGGGTAACTTGTTTCTCTATAACAAACTAGATAAAACAAATGCCCTGCAGTGGCAAATAGCTTTGGTTTTATATTTGATTTGATTACATTGATGTATACGTTTAGCTTTATGGAAATATTTGAACTAAAGCTGTGTTGAAGGGAACACTAAAGTGTTTGAAAACCAAATGTTACTGCACTTTTGTTCAAATAGGCTAGCAGTACTTTAAAAATAGAAGTGTGCAATGCATGCAAGCATACATACATACATACATATATGTGTATACGTACGTGTGTGTGTGTGTGTGTGTGTGTGTGTGTGTGTGTGTGTGTGTGTGTGTGTGTGTGTGGTGTTTGGTAGCAGCATATTGACAAATGAATTACACATGTTGCACCAGAAGTGCAGCACACAAGAGAAACTATTTAACTTACTCATCAGTCCTTGATGTTTGGATGTGAGATGTGTGTGTGTGTGTGTGTGTGTGTGTAGTCACACAACCAAAAAGAGACGTAAGACACTTGCTGGATGCACTGCTCACATCAATAATAAATCGTGTAGAGCGTAGTCGTAGAGTCGCGGAGTGTAGTCGTAGACTACAGTCGTGGAGTTGTTTATGAACTGCATGAGCTCTGCACTGCGTTGCCAAGTATCAGAGAGCAACTAGTTGTGTGCAAAGAAGGTAGTTATGTTTTTACCTTATCACGCTCTGGCACTGAAGTTTTAGCGGTCGTGTCCATTAAAACCCAGATCAACTGTACGTCTGCTGTCTCAATCGTTCACATTTTCTGAAAAATAAATGAATAAATAAACGAACTGTCAGGAAACAAAACCCCTCACCACCTAAAGTCAGCGCCAAACGGAGGCTGAACATGCCAGCCTAGCAACCTCCCTTCAAAATAAAAGACCTACCAGCATCATACACTCTATGGACAAAAGTATTGAGACGCCTGACTATTACACCAATACATCACTTTAATTAAACGAATGTATTCACATTCATATATTTTAATACGCACTTGGTGCCCTTTTGCAGCTATAACAGCCTCCACTCTTATTGAAAGACATTCCACGAGATTTTAGAGTGTTTAAGACCCTAACCCTAAACTGGAATTAAGAGTCCTAGCCCAAACCCTGAAAAACTGTTTTTGTCCATATACTGCAGCGGTCCCCAACCTTTATTTGGTCACGGACCGGTTTAATATCAGAACCTATTTTCACGGCCCGGCCTTTACGGAGTGGCAGATAAATATACGTGTACGTATTTATACAAATAAATGATACGCATAAAAACGGGGATATTTAAAAAATATAATAATGGGAGATCTTTAAAATATAATAATAAACGTAAATTCAATGTGTATTCGCAGCTTTATTAACAGCATTTTCATAACAATGAGCTGACAACATAACGCGGGTAACATCCACAGTTTTTTTTTCTGTGCAGCCGGTACCGGTCCACGGCCCGGGGATTGGGGACCACTAGTGTATCTAATTTCCTTAAACAGGTCGCAGATGTAGCTCAGGGCTGAATGGTAATATTTTTCTCAAATATATTTGTGATATGTCGTAAGCTAAAAAATTGGTCTTTATTAAGTTTTTTTTTTTTTTAATGCCGGTTCTTCAACATAAAATGATTATGATTTTTTCGTAGTGCACCAGTTTCTAAATGTAAATTGCTAAATATAAAATGTTTTGTTTTAAAATATTGATCCGGTCACCAGTGTTATCAAAACATTCATATTCAGTTCATGTTTTTTAAAATTACAAAGGCAGAATATGTTAAATGAGAAAATGGCATTTCGAATCCATCAGTCTATTGTTTTAAGGTCATTACTGTGGCAGATGGTGTTCTGGTGGTTAGGGAGTTGGCCCTACCATCAGAAGGTTGTGGGTTTGAATCTCATAATCTCTGCTAATGGTACCATTGAGGTTAAGTATGGTGCTATCCCCACACATAGTTCCCTGGGGACGCCATGGTTGCCCACTGCTTCACTTGGTGTATGGGTTAAATGCAGAAAAGAATTTCACATTCTTCAGACGTGACTTCCACTTGTGAGTTCCACTTTACTTTCCTGCCCCACCTCCTTATGCACTGGATATGGTAGGCATAAGACTCACACACAGAACCACACACCACCTGAACCAGGCCTCTATGACTCTCTTTTATTAAAAAAATTAACAAAACTTCACAATTTGACCGGAATCCTCGCTGATCCTGGAATTCGGTCTGTACATTTTGATTAAGGGTTCAGGCGACAAGTGGAAAACATGCTTTATAAGACTATTTAGACATTTAGTGTGGGCTCTTCCTCGCATACCTCATTTTAACAAAGTAAGGTATTTTTTTATGCAGGTACTTCATAGAAAATTAAACACTTTATCATAATATTCAATTCCATAAATACCCGGTCTTTAACAGTATGTGATTATAATATACATTTGTTTGACTGTAACATAGATTTCTTTTTTTTTGCATTTTTTTTAATACATTGAGTGAAAAAAAAAACTCTTGCATCAAGAATAGCTCCACACCACACTGAGAAGAACAATGAAAGTCCAGTCAGGATGAGGAAAATACGAGGCCTGTGTTATCCAGTGAAAAATACAAAGATTGTGGTTTGCCATAATTGATATTCCAGCTGTTCCCTCTTTACGCTGTCCATTATAAAGTTGAAAAGTGGGGAATTCTGTCAGAACTCCAATCAGACCCAGAGAACAGACATGGCAACATCTTTCCATGTCATGCATAAACGCTTTATCCATTTAATTTTATGACATAAATTGCACTTATAAACACTCACAAACACAGTTTGACCAATTCCAAACAAGGCCAAGACATGACTGACATACAGGGGATGGAATAACAGCCTGTTTCACACCAGACCACAAGAGGGAACCAGTATGTTGCATTTCTCAGGAGCTTCTTAAAAACAAAACCAAAAACATCTGAGTCAGTTTTTACAACTTCTAATATCTGGCGAAACCAAGTAAGACACACTCTGAAGGGCAATTTATTAAAGTAACAAAAAAGTTTCTACTGAAAGAATCTATTGGTGTTTTTAGAAATATGGAGAAACAACAAACATGAACATAAACTGTTACTGAGAGCATCATAAATGATAAACATTATGAATTAAAATACAAAAATAAATATTTCTAGAATTATTCTTTAAGCTCTAATGTAGAAAAAATAATGTTCAAGCGCATGTGCTGATGATGCCATAAAAAGCAGCTCTAAAGGACTAATGCTTATAGGAGATAAAAAATAAAGTTTGGAGTATAAGGATCATAGGAGATGCAGTCACACTTGAGTAAGTGACTGTTCATAGTAAGATTTGTATGAACGACTAATATGAGTGGTATGCTGTGTTCTATTGTAAAGACTGATCATACATTATTGTAAAAGTATTTAATGCTTTGTTCATTTTTACCCAATGGACAATGTCATACATTTTCTAATAATATTGGTTCTGTAAATACTCCTTTAATTAATAATTATTTAAAGAACCATTATTGTAAATGAGAAGAGTGTGTGTGTGATGAATGAACTGTAAATCACTTTGAATAATCCTGAAATTTAAAGAACCTCTACTTAATGTCAGGAAACTTGTCTTTTCAAGTTAAGAACCATTAAGCGACCTTCATCTTTAAAAATGTAAATTCATTTTAAGTGCAAAATATATCATTTATTTGGGTGGTTCAGTATTAGCCAGTGATTTCATAACATATGTTTTCATAACAGAAGATTTATCTTAACTGATGCAAGATTGTAAATTTGATGTTAGGTGCATTTTCAAACTCTCTTGAGACTCCCTGAAGAAAGAGAACTGAAATCAGTGGAACTTGCTGAGCTCATCCAGCAGTTGCTTGATAACATCTGAGTTTCTCTTGGTTGTGACATCGATAGGAAAGACAGAAAAGTAACTCAGGATGGATGAAAAGAAGGCAAGGGTGCTGAAGGCTGAAAGGTCACCAGACAGAGCATTTGTTGACAGGATGCATAGGTGACCCCTTTGGACAGTGGAACACACGGCCAAACTCGTCAAACTGAGACACGCTGCCGATCACCCTGTGGGGAGATTAGGAAAGTTTTATTATATACTTCATCCACTGCTGTACAAGAGGTGCTGCATGAACTTATAGTGGAGGGTATACTGGTTTAACTACTATTTAGTAGTCAAAAACTAGAAGCTGGTCATATTGGGCTTTAATTGATGTACAAACAACAGCCCTAAGGTCTGTTTAGTCCAAGCTGTAGTTTCTGTGAACTTTGATGTTTAACATGTAATGTCTCCAAAATTCAGGCAAGTTTCTAAAGCCTGCAGGCCTTAATAAGTATTAGTAGAGTTAGTAGAATCGGTTATAACATCAGATTAAAAGTAAATCTTGGCTTAGACATGCTTAATTTCATTGCAGAATACCACTTACAAAATTTGAAATGTACCATATGCAATTACAGTTTTTCTTACAACTACAATTTTGTTATTATGTGTATATCATTACAAAGTAACGTGGCAATGTTTAGTCCAAAAGCATTTTTAAAGTACCCTTTTGTGAGCTGCAGTATTGTGTAATGTGGTGCCAAATTGCCTTGGGAACTTTTATTCATTTTTACAGCTGACAGTAAGTTATACTTACTTAGTCTTAAACTACATCCACAAGTCTGTTCCACCTTAATGAAAGGTTTTGGGGATTTATTTACAGAAAGGATCATTGTGTTTGATAGCAGCACTAGACTTGTAGCTCCACTTCTAAACTAGAGAATGGCATGGAAAATTAGGTACATTTGTTTTTTAAATGTGGTTCTTTTTTAAGTGTGATGGGACATCCCATAATAATATGCTACTAAAACAAAACAAATATTTTTTTAAAAGTGAAAGTGACACTATGCCATAATATTTACCCACTATTTTGTTTGCCCACTACTTTTTAAGATAATGTGGTTCTGTGTGCAGATCTTTGTGTTTGTATGTGCGTTTTTACCTATAGTGTTCTGGGGCGTGTTTGTCAGTCAGCAGCTGTAGGTATATGGACTGAGACCGCCTTTTCATACACCAGTTCTGTTGTGAGGAGAGTGAAGATTAATATTCTAAACATTCCTGAAAACTTCCAAGGTATGTGATATCCTATCATCAACGTCAGAAATTCAGATGCCAAATACAAGGATCAGTTTTGGAAGGTGGCTTTATTCTCAGCACAGTGACACTGACATGATGGTGCAACCCTGGTGTGTGTGGTGGATGTATCAGGTATAGTGCTTGAGGTGTTGTTGCATACCTCAGTGTCATTGCTAGGTTGAGGCTGGTAAATAATTACATACTCTACAGTGAACTTAAAAGTCCCATGACATGCTGATTTTGTATGCTTTTATATAAGTCTTAGTGGTCCCCTAATACTGTATATGAAGTCTCATTCCTAAATTCATCCTTGGTGTAAAATTACAGCCACTTAGAATCAGTCCCACAATGTGATTTTCAGAGGATGCGCCGTTTCTGTGTCTGTACCTTTAAATGATTATAAGGAGAAAAGAGGCGGGGCAAGGAAAAGAGAAGCGGAGCAAGGTGTAAGGTGGAGAGTGGAAGGTGGAGGAGGGAGGATTTGGAGTAATTGCACTGCTGAATTTTTTGGGTTAAGTAATTGCTCTGCGGATGTTCTCTGTGTGTGCTTCTTAGTATTCCAGCCTCTGTGGCTTGGCCCAGCCAAGAAGAAGAAAAAAAATGTAAATTTGATTCATCATTGAGCCACTCTTTTGAGATTACTGTTTACTTAAGTTGGAAGGCATGGGCACAAAAAACCCTTTGTGTAATTCCAAAATAATGAGGCTCATAATATCCAACAGGCAAAAGTAAAATGTGGCATTCTATACCCATGAGCATCCTTTTATCTTTAGTCCAAAGAGCCTGAGAGAAAAATGAATTCTGATTTTACAGACTCTGCTCAATATTCATGGCCATTATTATATATTTTCTCACTACATACTAAGATTTACTTGTCTTGTGGCTAAATAATCTCAGCATGTCAGTTTTCTATAACATATGCTCATATACAAATGATGACACTTGTTTGGCAATTCACTGACCACTCTATAGGCTCCTTGCATGCCCATTATATAGGCATACAGTAAAAGACTGCAGCCCATCTGTTGATTCACAATTCATCAGCTACCCTATATCTCATTCATCATTGGTCATTTTCTGAACCCAGTGAATCTGATTTTGGTGGTAGTCTATCCTCAGCAACGCAGTGTTGCTGAAAACATAGTAGTAGGATCGTGATTAGTAGGATCGTGTGTATTATGGTAATGTGGTATGGCATGGTAACGTGACTGTGTGTCTTTACCTGGGCAAACGCAATGAACAGCAATTGTTCATGTGTATATTTGAGGCCTGGAAGCGGTCTCTCTGGCCCATGTTCTCTTATCCACTTCTGATATGCCTGCAGAAAGAGCGAGGGAGGAAGAGAGGAAGAATGAGAAAGAGAGAGAATAGTAAGAGAGAAAGCATGTAGAAAAAGGGAAAAAAATAAAAAGGAAAAGATAGACAGAATGGAAGAAAGATAGAAAGAAAGAACAAATATTATGCCTTCAGAAACTTGGAAGGCCAAGCGTTTCAGCTGTATTTGTATCCCTTTAAATCATTACAATGACATAACATTTTATTCAGTGAGATAATAATTTAATAATTTACTAAACTTATATATGATAATTAAAGATGTGAAGTCATCACTCTTAAACATAGTTTTGTTCATATCACATTTTTTATGAGGATCTGAAACAAATATGCAAAAGGAGAAGAAATGAGGAGGGCACTGTAGAGATCATCACAATAGAATAAATAAAAGGTGCAAATCAATGCCATTTAGGGCTTCTATATATGTCAGTACATTAAGGATATGTATTAAACATGAAAAAAAGATTCCATTCCATAATTAAGATTGATTGTAATATGTACAATGAGGAGGAAGTGAAAGGAAAGAAACAACAGAAGAAGTAGGAAGAAAGAGCTGTACACATGACCGTACATCTGTGGGTGAGGAATGAGAGTGAAGGAGGGAAAATGAGAGGGTGTGTTGAGGTCAGCTGTAATAAGACGTTAGAATGGTTGCCATGGCAGTAATAGCTCTAATGTCCTGTTGTTCTGATTGATTGACAGGTAGATTGGGACTCACATAATATGAAAGCTTCAGCCCTCCGAGATCTGCAATGTTCTCTCCCAGAGTTAGACGGCCGTTTACCTACACACGCACAAACACACACACACACACACACACACACACACACACACACACACACACACACACACACACACACACACACACA
>JBBPCW010285710.1:0-10689 GCA_037974425.1 Phenacogrammus interruptus
CACACACACACACACACACACACACACACACACACACACACACACACACACACACACACACACACATACATACATACATATACTGAGCTGAACTTCTTCTTTTCTGTCAATTGTACACATACAACTGCATGAACATACTAAACTGTTCTACCATAAACAAAGAAAACGTACTCCTCAGATGCCGCTGTATGAACCGTTTTTATTAATATCCTGCACATTTTTTGCTAATCCTCATGCTATCACTTACTTCCTCAGTATTTGCATTCCTGCAAGCTTACTTTTATGCATTTATCAGACGCTTTTATCCAAAGCGACTTCCAACATGAGGTTGAGGGTCTTGCTCAAGAACCCAGTGGTGGTGCTGAAGGTAGGATTCTAACCCATGACCTCTTGGTCCAGAAGCAAATATCCTACCTACCCACAGAGGCCACCACCACCTGGGTATACTATAATACTGTTTTCACTCACACTGGTACTCCTACCAACTGTATTGTATGCTGTCATGTCCTGTAAACTGTTGGACTGTTATTTGTTGTGTTTTTTTTGTACTCTGTGTAGTTTTGTGGTATTCTGTTTTTGTCCTTTGTGGTGTTTTTGTTCTTTGTCTGTTTTTCTGTGTTGCGCCATGGTCTTAGAGGAACCTTGTCTCGTTTCACGGTGCACTATGTATATGGTTGACGATGTTTACACCTACTTGACTCGTAAGAAAAGGATGTGGGGAGTTTGTTTCATCCACGGTGCTAGTGGTTTTGCCGGGGCAGTGTGTGGTTTAAGTGTCCGTGAGAAAGTCGGCAAAAATCTTCTCAGTTAATTTTCTCCACCTCAGTGTCCGCTCTAGGGTCTTGCAGTACAAGGCAGTGTAACCATGCTCTCAAAGATGGTCACAGGACTGACATCATTTGTGATGGACTATAGATCTGTAGATCAGACAAGCGCATCCTGCTAGAGGCGGTTTAGGAAGTGATGAAAGACCCAAAAGACAGGGTATTTCATTTCAACTGATTTGGTAACTGATTTGGCAATAAGTTCTAATGGTCTCTTTATCTACTCAACCTTTAATCATCTGCAGAGTACATCTTGGGGAAATACATGTTTTTTGTTCTTCATAGATTACTTTATAGAACAAACCATGTACCAATAAGAGGACTCACACTCTGACAACCGAGACGGCTCATACAGAGACAGATAACCTTCCATCTTTCACCCAGACTATATAACATTTCCCCTTCATTTCTGGCAGTACATAAAATTAATTTTGACAAAATGTTAAATAAGTCAAAGAAGATCATCCAAAATGGTCAAATTAGGAAAGTGCTCCACAGAATGCACTTAAATCAAAACCAGACTAACAAAATATTTTCCTGACACCAGTGAACTGTAATAGATGTGCTCTAGCTCAAACGTTCTGCTCATGTTCAAAATTAAGAAGATTTTAGAAAAACTTTTTCAAAAACACGCCAGAGGTTGTAGGTTCAGACATTGTGCCCTGTCCTCTCACTGGTCCATCCCTGATTGCCTCTAAAACAGAGGTCACCAACCTTTCTCAAACGGAGAGCTACTTCACAGATACTGAGCCGTACGAAGGGCTACCAGTTTGATACACTAGAGCAGAGATGATCTAAACTTCACGTATAATTAGCATGTTTTCATTTTTCAGATATAGTCATTTTCAAATATGCATAAACGCTAATGTGATTAAAAAAGAATAGCAACAGGATAAAATAAAATGTTAGATGCTGCTCACTAGTGAGTTGTCCACCCTTGCTCTAAAAGATCCTGAGGTTATTTTATTAAAAAGAAATGAAATGTCTTTTGCTTTTCTTGTTGCTTGCAGATGTGTCCTCCTATACTGGAAATTGCTAAGGTCTCCAGTTGAATGCTCTTGGTAAACATTACATGGGAGCTGGTGTTCTGGTGTTTAGCGAGTTGCCCCTGTAATCAGAAGGTTGTGGGTTCCAAGGATTGCTAGTGGTACCGCTGAGGTGCCCTTGAGCAAGGTACCATCACCACACATTGGCCTAGTGGTTAAGGCATCGGCCCTGCGATCAGAAAGTCCGGGTTCGATCCCCAAGGCCGCTAGGCACCACTGAGGTACCCTGAGCAAGGTCCCATACACTGCTCCCCGGGCACCGTGTTCCTGGCTGCCCCCTGCTTCACTTGGTGAATGGGTTAAATGCAGAGGTTGAATTTCGTGCTGTTCACACTGTGTGCTGTGGTGTGTTCACGTATGACAAAATGGTCACTTTCACTTTTCACATACTCCTCTCCAGGTGCTACGTCACTGGCTGCCCCCTGCTTCTCTTGGTGAATGGGTTAAATACAGAGGAAGAAATTTAACACTGTGTGCTGTGCTGTGGTGTGCTTGTGTACTATACATGACAAAAATCACCACTTTAACTTATCCACCCATATTTTGATAAAGGAGGGTTAGGGTTAGTTCCCATTACTTAAATGCATTTTCTCACCTTGCATCCAACTGTACTTCTGTATCTGAACTCCTTTAGACACAGAACCTGTTTAACTGAGTATACTAACTATATATCAGTTATGCTGAGACAATAATTCACCCTGTTAAAGTGGACTGGTGTTATACATTCATTATTTCTTAACCAGTGTGACGGGGGGGATCTTAGTGCTCTTAGGGCAAAAGGCAATGCAACACCCTGGAAAGGTCACCGGTCTCTCATAGGGCAGCCACACAAACACATTAAACCCTGGGGCAATTCTCTCCGGGACACCTGCGTGACTTTGGACTGTGGGAGGAAATGGACCCCTAGTGGAAACTCAAATACACGCATAGAGAAGACCATAGCTCACTGCAAAGCACCAGGACCATCCACTATACCACCATGCCACCTGGGAGATGTTCATTTTATTTTATTTTAATGTCTATGCCCTTATAATGTATTTCTCCATATTATTTAAATCAATTGTTCATACTGACCACAGCATTTTGTGTATATAGCATAGTGGGTTTAGTACACAGTATTTTTTGCTGAGATTTGACTTTCTATATTTTATATTGTTCTCGTCTTGTTTGCAGTGAATAAAGAAAATTCTCTTATTCTTTAACTGCTAACCCATAAAAGGAATAACATACAGCATTCTATACATCTGCCTCATGTCTCTTCACTTAAGCCTGTTCAGTAATCCCTACACAGGCAGAAAAATGGAAGCGAAGGGATTTGGTACTGAAGTACTAACACTGTCTGAAATCTGGGAGCTTTAATCTTTATTGAACATCCTGATGTATGGAAATCAACATGAGGGGACATGTGCGATGATAGAGGAGATGTGATTTTTACGAGAAAACGTGATGTCATGGGATTAAATGGAGAATATTTCTGAAAGCTCTGTGGGACCATAGTTATTTTTCTGTTGAGTACAGCATACAAGGCGTTAGCTTGACTTTCTGCTGCTTGTAACAGCTGGTCACAGATAGGCCGCAAGCTTTCTGAGGATTTGTAAAGAACATCAAAGTGGATGTTGAGTAATTTCCTACTTCTTCATTCAGAACAGAAAGAACTTCCTGGAGCCACACACTTCAAAACACTCAGAAAAACACTGATCAGATTTCGCTTCCTCATAGATGCTGGATGTTTTTAAGAAGGCCCACATTGATGCTGAAATGAAATCAAGTAGTACTTAAAATCCTTTTTAAAACCTGATGATTTTTTACACAATGCTTTTGTTTCACGTTTTACTATAATTTATTCTCTCTTAATCATCTTAATCATGTTGGGGGCATGCCACCCCACCCACTAGCATTAACCATTATGTTAGCATTCAACCATCTACTGGCACTGCAATAATTACAGTTATACGGAAATGTCCCACATGCAAACAAAATATATTTTTGATATATATGTTTAAAATTGTCCAAGAAATACTTTGTTAGCAAAATGTCAATATTTTTGTGTCTCAAATATAGCTACTTGATGAGCAAGTTAGCATTTCTGAGGAAAGTGAATGTAATTTGTGGTTTTCTGTGATAAATTGCATTGCTATACACAAAAAGAATCAAAATAAATGTATTGCACACTTGTTTTTAAAGTACTGCAAAAGTGCAAGAACATTTGGTTTGCAAACACTTTAAACAAATAAGGAGCTTTTTAACAGCAGTGTTCCCTTTAACACAGTCACACAGCTGCAGTTAAAGGGTTTCTTTTAAATCTCAACTTAAACATTAATGCAATCAAATCAAATATAAAACCAGTTATAGCTAGTTTGTTATCTAGTTTGCTATAGAAATTCCGCAGCATGGGGCAGGTGTTATGCCGAAAAAGGCATGCCTGCTGTAGTTTGCCTTTTTCGGCACAACACCGGAACCAGTATAGCAGCTACACACTCCATATTAAGGTCTATGTATCTGAATGAGGTGTCATTAAAGTCTCGGCTGGTGTAATGGCCAGGCGTCCCATTACTTTTATCCATATAAAGAAATGTGCACAGCATGCTGTACTATACGTGTCGGCTGGTTTCATGTGTCGGCCAGATCATACTGACAAAACTAATGGGACGCTTGACCCCCGCGAAAATCTACCAAGGTATGGATGAAGATTTTGGCACAAATCTGATTCCGAAAGGCCAAGAGACAGTGCTGCGTTCTGCGCGCATATACGAGCACAAAAAAACAACGAACTTTCCAAATGAAATGATAAAAAAACGTGTTAACGCGCGATAAAATAATTGTCAGCGTTAGGTAAATAATGCGTTAGCGCGATAACTTGTGAACGTACTCAGGCTCAGTAATTTGTCATTTGACACTGCAGTCATGTAAATGTAAAAACACAGTACTATACTGTATACAGTTGTATTTAATATTAATATGCAGTAGCAAAGAGGAGGCAGAAGAACATCATTTTGGCCCTTTTTTAGCTGTATGAAACATGTACAGCTGAAGAACTTTCATCAGCAGAAATTTCATTGCCACATACAGGTTGCACAATATTTCAAAAAAATGTGAACAATCCAAATATACTGCAGCACACTTACGAAATATTCCACTTACACTTTAAAATATTTCTGTGTAGGTTTTGTCCCGCACCCATTTTTTCAATTTTCATCAAACTTTCAGGCTTTGGTGGAAAAAGGAGACCAACCAGGTGGAGGTGGCCCAACTGGTTTACTGAAATTCAGTTCTGCTATTGTGTGCAAAGCAAGCTATTTGTGAACCCAATCTGGTTTCTATCGCTACCTTTACTCGGTTCTTGGCATGTGTGGTGACTGACTGAAATATTACCATAGGGCCTCACCAGTTTCCACCCTGCTCCTGCTCTTGGGCACTAATACAAAACTAAAAAAACAATTAAAGACATTGTAACTTTGTCTGATGATGGTGTTAAAGTGGCAGGAGAATGTCCTTCAGGTGCTCAAGCCCCTCACAACAGTTCCAGTGAAACTGTACCTTCTGTGTCCATTATCTTCTGCTCAAAACAAAGATTCTACAGTCCATCAGCCCAAGTGAGGATTGCAGCACCATCACCAGAAATATCAAGGGTGCCATTAAAGGGGACCTGAACACAACATACATTGACCCCCTCCCAAATCTGCACTGGGCAGTTGGTAGCCTAGTGGTTAGGGCATTCGCCCTGCGATCAGAAAGTCCAGGTTCGATTCCCAAGACTGCTAGGCACAGCTGAGGTACCCTGAGCAAGGTCCCACACACTGCTCCCTGGGCACCGTGTTCCTGGCTGCCCCCTGCTTCACTTGGTGAATGGGTTAAATGCAATTTTGAACACTAGTCAAAGCAACTGACCACAGAAGCAGTTTTATGATTTTTTTTATTAAGGTATCAGAAATATGACAACCAAACCTTCCCCTCCCTTTTCTGACCGTTCCACCACTGAATAAAGGGCTGCATGTTACACAACACTGGAGGAATGCTCTTCGCCTACTGCTTCAAAAACAGCAACAAGTCTGACTGATCACGCAACCATTAGTGTGAAACAGGGCGAGATAAGAATCTTACACATTCAAAACCACATTAACCATTCAGACTCTGCATCCTGTGAGGACGGATGAGAAAAATAAGCTTCTGCAAACGTTCGTACATTTCCTAAATTGTTTGTAACCGGTCGGGCTTCAGCTCACACCCTTTTCGGGTTAAAGAACTTGCCGGTGTAGCGGCCATGGTGGTGGAGGTCTAAAGGGCTGATGACCTTGCGGACGCCCAGCATGTTGGACCGGACTACTCTCTGGAAGGTCCAGGGGTTCTGGTTGTTGGCCTCTCTCTCAGCTTGCTCTTGATGCATGGCAGCGAGACTCTCTCTGCTCACTACCTAGAAGTTAGGGGGAAAAAAAGCTTCAGTATCTACAGAGAGAGGAAACAATAGCTTTTGTAACTTAACTCCAGAAAATCAAATTGACATGTTTTTATCTGTTAATACATGACATGTGTATTCACAAAAATAAACACTTAAATTAATATTAGTAGTCACTGCAAAGGTATTTCATTCTCCAAATTACAAGGAACCCATATTTGTCGGAAGTCAGCATTCTATTTATTGAGATACGGACCGAAAATGTACTTCAATGGCTATTTAAGTTGAGTTGCAGCTCTCAAATCCTATAAAAATATGAATTATTTGCATTTTTTGATTTGGTAATTATTTAATACGTATTTTTGAAATAATTGAAGCTTCAATCTGATTTAATGTACTTTTCTAAATATCTAAATGCCTGTAGTAAAAGTGTGTTGTTGAATACTGGGTGCATCTCTTTGGATGCTAGGGATTATTAAAGATATCAAGCAAAAAACTGACCAAAAACTTTAAATGCAATTTTCTCGGTTTTTCTGTTGGAAAATTGTGCTGCGAGACCATAACTCAGACTTTAATGAATTTTTGTGTCACTGCGACTCGTTTTGCCAGATCAGGTCACATATGTAGAAATCATGGTGCAGTTGATTACTTTTTATTCTAATTCTATAATTGTTGTTTGCTGCTCTCAATTCTCCTTATGCTGGCTTCACTCTTACTCTCATCATTGTCAGTTTGAGAGAAATCCTGCATGGTGAGCCAATCCAAGGAGGATGATTAGTTGATGCCTGTTATCAGTCCAGATGTGCCGAAAGTGATGTTTAAGGTCTTTGCTTTGCCTCCGTAGCTTTTTCCTTCTGACTCTTCAATAACGTAGTCTCCGAGGACTTCAAGAACCTCCTTTACTTTCAGCATTAATGCTACTTGTTATGAGAAGTCTTCCTCTCCTTTTTAATACTGGTATGCATACTGTCCTCCCTGCTGAATAGCTCTTTTCCCCATGCAGAATTTGTCTCTAGCCGCCCTTCATCAGTGGCCCATTTCTGAACCCACAACCATTGTTGGCCAGACATTTTCACATAGCAGACCACCGTTATTCAGCAGTGAAACTGAGGCGTTTTAGTCGCTTCACTAAATTGTGCACCGCTGTGGTCCTCCAAGTACTGAGAATGAGATAAGTGGTCTAGTGACGCTTTTCACAGCATTCCCTACCAAATGTTGTGACCTAAAAACCCCATTTCTATTGAAATGCCTTCTTTGATGGGTTAGATATTACGCAAAAGCTATACCCAACCTTGAACTTCTAGGACAGAAAACCTGTAACCTTTACAGAAGGGACAAGAGAGGATACAAAAGGCTGATAAAGAAAAAGAAAAACCAAGTAAAAAGCAAACCTTTGCTGGGAAGGGAAGTTTCTTTGCAACAATTTTAAGAATCGATTCCACTTCGCCAAGTTCGATATGGCCTCCCACCTCCACTATTAATCGGCCAGCTTTTACTGGAGTGACATAGTGGTCAATGGCGCCTTTGCCTCCACCCATTCTCTGGCCAAGGCCCTTCCGGGTAATGGGCTTATGTGGAGCGTCGACACGCCAACAGGCGAAAGAAGTATTCTGGTCCAAATGCCGATTAATGCTGAGCCTCATCATCTCCATATGGCCCCACTTTAGATAGCCTCCACCAAGGGCCTACATCAGAAAGAGCATTCATTTAATAGAAGGCTAGACATTTAATAGAAGCCGACATGCAGATCAGGCTTCGGCTTTGAAATATTCACATTGTAATTCACATTGTAATTGTGTCCACATTTACATGCAGGTTTATTCAGATTTAAACTGTGTTTGTGTCTCCAGCACTGTTGAGGTTTACCATAGAACAATGTGCTAAATGTAAAAATAAATAAATTAAAAAGGGGGAAAACAACAACAACAAAAAAAAAACTCTGTCTCTCTCAAACTGAGATGGGTATCCTTCACAAAGCAATGCTTACCAAAGAACAGACACACTATTTTGGACAATCTTCCACCTGGGGCTGACGTTATATTGGCTAGCTGATAAATCTACCCTGAGTCAACTGCAGAAATCATGAACTCAATGGAATCAGTGGAAAGATGATGAGATATAACATTTCAAACGACATCAAAGGCAAAGTGGCATTTCCACTCATCATTCAAATCTTCAGGTATTTCTTGATTTTAGCAATTACTGACATAGAAGCAACACCACCCCGTCAAAGACACAGAGAGAGAATTATACATTCATGATGTTAATTAAATAGTTGCAACAGTAATTTGGAGGCTGTAAAAGGCTGTTTTAAGTTATTATGAGTGGTCTTTATAACGATCAAACTTCTGTTCTCTGAAAGTTCCTTACAAAACGTATTACATGACTGATTAGGAATACACTGCTTCAAGCTTGGATCATTTTTTTACAATAATTGTCCCATAAGACATTGACCTAAAAGGCCTTATTTAAAACCCAGTTAATGACAGTAGTATTGTTTCCAGATATTCTGTCCTAATATCAACATTATCTATAAAATCTCAGAAAGCAAACTGTATGAATCTCAGCCACTACATAGCAACTAACTATAGTTCCAGTCTAAAATACACCGAAAGACCATCAATGACTCAATTGTGAAATTATTTAAAGTAATTTTCAAATAAGCTGTAATCAAAGGACCGATTAACTTAGTCTCAGTTTAAGATAATATCTGAAATATTTAAGCCGCGAGACGGTTATTTGTTCTCCCTAAGCAACAGCGCCCTCTTCTGGACTGATCTTATATCACAACTACATTCTTGCCACTGTCGATAAAAGACCCGAAATTTAACACACAAATCACATTCTCAACTTTCAGCATCAACATTTTAGTAATAGTGCAATGAAGTCAACGGCTTTAAACTGATTTGATTGCTGGATTACAGAAATTTATCTGGCAGGTGACTGTATTCGATTCTTCACCTGACAATATTGCAACCAGTCTAAAGCCGAGTCATTTCTGAGAAGCTACTGAGGTAAAAGATTCCTCTGAGGACAAAATGACTTTGGCCATTACAGAAACATTACTGTATGGAGGAACACTCCCACAAACACTGCTTGAACAAAAGTGCCATAACTAACACCACTATACGAGGAATACGTGATATTTTCCACCACCACAGTATTGTTTACAGAGTTAAGTCAGCCTTAATGGCACAACATGTGACTGTGTGTTTCATAAAAAATATTCAGATGTTAACTCCAGTAACATTTCTGCCCTGTAATATAAAACTTAATTAAATAAAAGATTAATGCACTATAATCAAAACAAAAACCATTTGGATCTTCAAAAAAGAATCTAAGCCACTTTTGGGCTTGTATGTCATCTCTGAATGAAAGTTAAAATCAAAAGAATCAACCCCCATTTCAACTAAATAAACAAATAGAACTCAAAAAGAAACATACACTGATGTTTTGTTTCAACATCGATTACATCAAACCAATATTAACTAGACAAAGTAAAGAAATACTGACCACTATGCCATACTGCCCAGACGTAAACGTGGTAGCACTTTTAGACG
The DNA here is from genome assembly GCA_037974425.1 of Phenacogrammus interruptus. Classification (NCBI taxonomy): domain Eukaryota; kingdom Metazoa; phylum Chordata; class Actinopteri; order Characiformes; family Alestidae; genus Phenacogrammus; species Phenacogrammus interruptus. The sequence goes on from JBBPCW010285710.1 coordinate 9,824, forward strand.
GGCCCTGGATGTCCCGCAGCTTCTTCATCTCCTTCGTGACCTTTTTCAGATTCGGCACTTTATTGAAAAAAACGAGCTTCGGCTTGTCAGGTAGAACCACATCTGTAAAAGATGGACGAAAGAGGAGTCAGCAAATTTGTGCTAATAAAGTGATAACTCAAACACAGGCAAAAAGCTTGGACACACCATTTCATTCAATGTTTTTTTTTTTTGCACTGTATTTTTTTCACAATGATGAAGGAATTGGAATTATGCAGTAAACTTAAAAAGCTTAAACAAACCAGAACATGTTTTATAGTCTTCAAAGTAGCCACCTTGTGCTTTGATGACATCTCTGAACACTCTTGGTGTCACAGCGGTGAGGGCTACTCCCCCACGACCGAGAGCTACCATGGAATGAGACCGGCAACCAGAACTCCATGCTGACGTGACTTTTATTCAAAGAAAGGAAAGGAGGCACGTGGGCCCAGACAAAATGAGTTTCAGGAGCAAAGTTACCACAACAGGATCACGGCACACATTCAGCTCTTCACAGACGATGGACAGACCAGGGATGACACACAGAACCGGGTTTAAATACCTAACACCATGACAACTATAATACAAGACAGCTGAAACTCAGGAACACATGACCAAGGGTAGAATTAACAGACAGGTGTTCAGGCTCAGGCAGGAACACTAGACAAGACATGAACCAACGGGAAACAGGAGGTAATCAAACAGGAACACCACATCAGGTGACAGGGATAACAGTAACAGAACTAAGAACAGGTGACAAGGGCCAGACTAGGGTCTACTAGGGAACACCAGGGAGATACAAGGAACCAGGGAGAACACAACAGAGAACAGGACTGACATATGAACCA
>JBBPCW010285732.1:0-21729 GCA_037974425.1 Phenacogrammus interruptus
TGTGTGTGTGTGTGTGTGTGTGTGTGTGTGTGTGTGTGTGTGTGTGTGTGTGTGTGTGTGTGTGTGTGTGTTTGTACAAAGAGCGGCAGATTGCTGTGGTTGACACTCAGACACATGACTGACACTGTCAGGACACTTTTCTCTTAAAGTGACAGTGATGCATGGTTTTGTTTGCTGGTTTTTGTTTTTCCAGTCTGATAGTGATTGTGTCATATTTTTCCTCATGATGACGCCTGAAGTGAACCATTCATGTTCCTCAGACACACAGTATGTTTTACAAGGTGCCTATTTCATAGTAAATAAAACTGCTATTCAGAACTGGGGTCACTCCCCAGTTCATCCAGTCCATATAACCGAACTAAGCTCATTGTTTTAGTGATGTCACAAATACCAATGTATTTACGTGCATCCGCCCATTTCATGTACTGTAGGTCCGTCCCGCCCATTCGCTTTCTAAGTTACTCTGTCCATACTGCTTTTTAAAAGGAGGCACAACAGGGGCAACAAGAACCCAGCAACCAATCACCATAGAGCTCATTTACATATTTCAGTCTTAAAGGCACAAAAACAAAACAGTCTATTTAATGCTTAAGGATAAAGGAGGACGGAAAATGGTCATGAAAATAAAAATGAGAAATAGCGTTTAAAGAACATGGTTGGGTTCTTGCAGCAACAAATATTAGCCATGTGGAATAATGTCATGTCTGTGAGGGATGCTGAACAAGCAATGTGTAATTATCAAGTATCAAGAGGTGGAACAACACCCAGGAACTTCATTCTTCATACACAAAATACAGCAAACTGAGGCCACAGTGTTCTACAAAAACAACAAAACCAAGGAACCGACTGAAGAATAAGAGAATTAGTACTGTTTCTATTTTCTGTGAGCAAACAAAACGGAAAATTCATTTCAGTGCATTACTAAAAAAACAGTGCATTCCTAAAAAGAGGATTATAGAATAAACAGCCTATTCTGAAATCAATGTATTTGTGATGTCACAAACACCAATGTTTTTACACAAAGGCGGTGCCATTATGTTTAAAGTTTATGAGAAGATCCAAAAGTGAGATCATCACAAATGCACCCAGGATGCTTCTGAAAACTCATTACCGTCAGTTTATCACACAAAAAGCTCTTCTTCTCTGATATGGAGCTGTGTTTTCAGACCTATCTGAACTCAAATTATCTGCACCCTGCACCAAACCCATACAGGATAAATAAACTACAGTTTACAGACTGCTTTCTGGCCCTCATCCTCCCTGTTCAGCCATAAAGTAACACAGGCACCGTGTATTTCAGTGGTGTTCAGCTGGCGCTGGGGCAGCTGGTAGCCTTGTGGTTAGGGCATTCGCACCGCAATCAGAACCGCTGAGGTACCCTGAGCAAGGTATCGTCCCCACACACTGCTCCCCGGGGGCTGTGTTCCTGGCTGCCCCCTGCTTCACTTGGTGATTCGGTTATAAGCAAAGGAAGAATTTCGTGCTGTTCACACTGTGTGCTGTGGTGTGTTCATATATGACAGAATGGTCACTTTCACTATTCCAAGCACGTCCGCAAGTCTTAACAGTAGACAATCAGGAAAATCATTTCGAAAACAAAGGGCTCTGAAGAAATCTTATTACATCAGTAAAGCCAGTTAGGGGCAGTTAGGTTTTACTGATTCAGTAGCCTTTTTTTAACAATCATTTTTTTTCAATAATTATATCTGATTATAATTATATTATATTATATTATATTATTATTTATATTCACATTTAAATTTGAATTAATTTCCTCATAACCTGGAAATCAAGGTAATGGCACATTTCAATCCCAAACCACTACAAACAATAATCCTTCCCAGTGATGTTAATCTCACTGATAGCACTGACGTCAAAGTGAGAATCTACAAATTAAAAGGCACTCGCAGTGTTTGTTATTTTGGAGTCTCCCTTAAAGCCTATTATTACCTAAAACCACTGCAATGTGAAAATGATTTATACTCCCATCAAATATGAGTGAAACTGCAGAGATTTTAGACAGAGGTGAGAAAGGCAGCTCTACCGTCAGGTGAATGAAGTCACGTCCTGAAATCACCAAGTTTTACTCCAGGAACTGGACCAGTTAAGTCTTATTCACTATGAGTCAGTGCTTGAAATGTACTTATTTGAATAACTGAGCAACCTTGTCCCGTTCAAGTTCAAGTTTATTTATATATAGCACATTATTATACACAAAAGGTCATTCAATGTGCTTTCCAGAAATATAATATAAAATACAATAGAATCAAATAGAATTAGATAATGGAATCGATAAAAGAAGCAAAAGCATATATTTTAAAAATTGAAAGTCCAATAGAAGTACAAGAGAGAATCCTGCCCCCCGACCCCAGATGACCTTAGCAAGGGGTCTAGTGGTTAGGGATTTGCCTCTGCAATCAGAAGGTTGGTTTGAATCCCAACACTGCTAGTGGAACCACTGAGATACTCATGAGCAAGGTGCGGTCCCCACACACTGCTCCCCAGGCGCCCCTCATTGGTGGTTACCCACTGATTTACTTGATAAAAGGATTAAATGCAGGGAAAAAATTTCACACTGTGCTGTGTGGTGTGTTCACGCGTGGCCACTTCACAGCAACACCTGTCCAGTAGAAGGTCACGACCCTAAGTGATCCAGCTTTAATAAGCAGCCAAGAGGTAGTGCTGTGTTAAACAGTCTGGGACAGTAGATGAGGAGGGCACAGGTCTGACCAGTCTTGTGTCATTATGCAGAAGACCTGCAAAAGGGGTTTATACTCACTCTCCTCCAAGGCCTCGTCCCCCAGAAGACCGCTGCCGGCCTCGTCCCACGTTAGGATGAGCGGCACGTCGTCGTCGTCCATGCCCACAGCTGGACTGGTGGTCCCCGACAGAAAGAGGGGGCAGTGCCCAGGTGACGGTCTGGACCCTGTCCGATGTTAGGCTGCAGAAGCTCGGGTCAAGGCATGCAGCGGGCTAGCTGGCGGTCTCCCAGAGGTCCTGCCAACTTAAGCAAAGTTTGGACATAGGTAGGATTTGCGCGACGAGCTCAGAGTCCAAGCTTATGCACGTATGCGCCAAAATACAGTGCGGAAAATCCGCTCAGCTCCTTTTCCCGGATCAGCAGCAGCTCAGGAGCAAAACCTCGAGAGATCAGAGACACTTTAATTCCCCCTGCCTCTGACTCACAGCTCATTCACAGGCTTCCAGAGCTTACAGACCCAAACCACTGCGGCACTCTATCTTGTAAAGGTGTTTAATCGCTCATTCGCGCTAAATTTAACTCTCAAACAACCAAAAAACATAAACATCAGACTTTTCAGAACGTAAACAACAGCGCCGCACAGGCGCCATTCATGACAACTGACGCCTGCTGGCGACGCAGCCGATCTTCACAATAAAAGTCCCGTAGAGAAAATGGAGACATTGTTTTGGGCAAAAACGCCATTAAAACAACATCATGTTATTTATATAATTAACAATGCTGTAAATAATAAATATAACTGTGTTTTATAGAGTCATTTGTCATTGTAGAGTTTTGTGGAAACCTTGTGGAACTTGAAACTTTTGCCATGGAAGTGTTGCCATAGCAACCATCGTACACAGAGCCAGCGACTGCGCAGCATTTCTCACGTCAGTGATGTGTTTTTCATTTTCTTTGTGTTTTTATATATGTAAATGTTTGATACCGATGTAAAGAACCAATGCACGATGTATTTTATGTTTGTAAAAAAATCGGCAGGAGTGAGTACAGGTTGGAAGTTGTTCTGTCCTTGTTGGGCAGCGTCTCCCATTTGTATTTTTGACATGAAATCATACTTGAAATATTTTGAGAATATTTACACAGTGAAATAGAGTTTCATTCCACAATACCAAAAAAATGAATTTTATATTGAAAACTACTATTTTACTGCTTTTGAGTTTACGTTATTTTTTGTTTAACCCACAGGATCTGTATGTGGGTCCACACTCATAACTTCATGATTAACAAATATGTTTAATAGTAGTTACCAAATAATTTGTAGTAGTGATAATTTGAAGTTCATTTGTAGTTGTGATAGTAATTAATATGACAGTAAATTACTAATATGTCACTGGTCTTCAAACCAGTCCTCAGAGCCCTCCAGACAGACCATCTATCTCACAATGCATTGCTGGAACATGAGCCTCGAAGACCAGTTTAGTTTTTGAGGGGCAAAAACGCCATTAAAACAACATCATGTTATTTATATAATTAACAATGCTGTAAATAATAAATATAACTGTGTTTTATAGAGTCATTTGTCATTGTAGAGTTTTGTGGAAACCTTGTGGAACTTGAAACTTTTGCCATGGAAGTGTTGCCATAGCAACCATCGTACACAGAGCCAGCGACTGCGCAGCATTTCTCACGTCAGTGATGTGTTTTTCATTTTCTTTGTGTTTTTATATATGTAAATGTTTGATACCGATGTAAAGAACCAATGCACGATGTATTTTATGTTTGTAAAAAAATCGGCAGGAGTGAGTACAGGTTGGAAGTTGTTCTGTCCTTGTTGGGCAGCGTCTCCCATTTGTATTTTTGACATGAAATCATACTTGAAATATTTTGAGAATATTTACACAGTGAAATAGAGTTTCATTCCACAATACCAAAAAAATGAATTTTATATTGAAAACTACTATTTTACTGCTTTTGAGTTTACGTTATTTTTTGTTTAACCCACAGGATCTGTATGTGGGTCCACACTCATAACTTCATGATTAACAAATATGTTTAATAGTAGTTACCAAATAATTTGTAGTAGTGATAATTTGAAGTTCATTTGTAGTTGTGATAGTAATTAATATGACAGTAAATTACTAATATGTCACTGGTCTTCAAACCAGTCCTCAGAGCCCTCCAGACAGACCATCTATCTCACAATGCATTGCTGGAACATGAGCCTCGAAGACCAGTTTAGTTTTTGAGGGGCCAAATCCCAATTTGCTCATTTGTCACCTGTAAACTGTTCCCAGTTTCTCCTCACAGAAGTCAATGGCTTCAGATTCAGCAGAAGCACCCCTTGGTGGCTCTCTGGAGCTCCCACCAGCAGCCCTCACACCCGTCTCCCAGCACAAGCTTTCACTGAACATCACTGACCTATCCAGGAAGAACCATATGTGTCGGGAATCACAGTGGATTATGAATGTCTTGGATGAGTGCATTCACAGGATGGAGCTTGTGGCCCTGCTGCCCTCTGAACTGACTGATCCCGAGACCCTCTCTCTGAGGCTAGGAGAAGAAACAGTCAGCCTACTCACTGAGCACTTGCGTCTTTCGGAGCAATACCGCGCCCTGAATGTGGCCAGGGGGTTAAAAGGACATGAAGCAGTGACCAAAGCAGTTCAAAACTCATTGCTGAATGTTTTACGAAGGCTGAAGACTTGTCCCAATGCAGGAGAGGAGCTTAAAAGGGCAGGCCCTGCTTCAGAAGACCATGAATGGGTGCAGGAGCTTGTGGCGGCATTACGAGAGTTCAGATCCATTGTCCTGGAGAGGCTGCTGATGACACCTGCTGAGGAGAGGGAGTTGAGCCAACGTGTACAAGAAGTCAGCCTGCGTCACCTTCAGAATCTGGAGGTGGTCGCCATGCTGGAGAAGGAAGTTGCCATGGCAGTTAAGGACAAGGATGAGGCGGTAAGGAACAGTCAGACACTATGTCTGAGACTATTCCTTATTCACTATATAGTGTTCTATTTTGGACTATGTCTGACACTATTATTCATTATATCTACCAAGAATGCATTCACTATATAGTGCACCATTTTGGGCCAAAATAGTGAACTATTTACCCCTTTTAATGTGCTATTATACATAGTATATAACAGTATAGTGTACTATAGTGTAGACTAGGCCATATTCACTACATCATGTGATGTTTGTGAGTAAACAGCACTACTGAGAGAACCCATAATGTGCCCCATTGGAAGAGAATACCCATAATGTTTATGCTGCCGAATCTGACTACAGTGGCAGAGTAATGCACATACCTGTGTAACTAAGGAATGATTCAGGGACAATTTAGAACATACTCTCTCTGTTTCTCTGTCATTTTCTCTCTGTATCTTTATATCAATTCAACTGATGTGACTGTACTATAATCCAGAAAATAGTAACATTCAAGGGGTTTGAATACTAGCAAGACACTGCATCTCTCTCTGGTTTTTCATCTTTTCTTCCTTCTTCCTGCTGATTAACACCCCCCCCCTCTATTTCTCTCTCTCAGATCAGTAAGAAGGACGAGGTGATTCGTCAGCTGAAAAGTTCCCTGCACCAGATAAAGAAGAGCACGGAGTATTATGTGGCGCGGATGCAGATGGAAGCAGAAAAACAGGTGGAATCAGATCGTAAAACTTCAGAGGAGAAACAATCACACCACCGTCAGGAGATCAGCCAGTCGCAAACTCAGCTGAACAGCCTGATCACAGAACACAGAGAGGCAGAGAAGGCACGACGCAAGGTGTGTGGGTGGGTGTGTGTTTGGAGGAGTTCTACATTTGATGTATACTCATTTCATTGCGGACCTTTTCCTCTATAGAAGAACTTCAGGCTGGAGACTGAGATAGAAAATTGGATTGAGAAATATGACACTGATATGGGAGAAAAACAGGTAAAGAAAGACTTTTTTTCAAGCAGTGATTCAGACATAAATGTCATTTGCACAACCTTCACAAATGTAATCAATCAACCACGTGTCTAAAGTTTGTCTCTTTGGCTTTAGCATTAGAGATGCATTCTTTTACTAGAGTTCTCAGAAGTGTTTGGCCTAAAACTAAACCCATTCATGGTGGAGGGATACATGCAGGGTGTCGTGGTGCAAAATGGTCTCGACTGATTTAGTTCAGATTTGCCACTACTTTATCATCTTATACATTCCACATAAACATTTAGAAGACGTGCAGAGGTTCACTGGTGGGTTTGGAAAGTAAATAAGTGGTCTGGTTTCATTCACCAGCACTGTCAAAATCCATGCACTTAATAACTTTGTTTACATTTCAATCACAGAATGATCATTTTGCACTACTGAGAAAATATACAGTATATTATATAATAGTGAGTGTGTGTTTGGGTTTATATCTGAGCAGACAGAGCTGGAGGAACTGACTCGGGTTTACGAGGAAGAGAAGGCAGAGCTGACAGTGCTGCAGGAGCACTACGCTGTGCTGGAGGTGGAATACTTGCAGATCATGGAGGAGCGCAGGCTAGCGCTGGAACAGAGAGAGGAGGAAGAGAGAGAAAGAGAGGTGAAAAGTCGTGCAGCCGTCACCATCCAGGCCTTTTGGAGGGGCATTCGTGTTCGTAAGGCCTTGAAGGCCAGGGACAAGAGTAAGAAAGGCAAGAAAGGGAAGGGGAAGAAAGGGAAATGAGTAACTCAGTGTATAGACAATGATTGAAACCACTTCCTTACCCATAATGACACTTTTCCACTGGCACAAAGAACTGTGTGTACCGTTTTTCCATTACAAATAAAGTGACCTGTACCTCAGCCATCCCCCAGCTGTCGACTCGACTGCGTCGCTGCTTTCTGATTAGAAAAATGTTATCACAACATGAAAAGAGGTCATTATCTTTTATTGTCAACACAAAAAAAACAAAACAACAATGGCGATACAAAAAACTGGGAAGCCAACAAAGGACAAGCACTAATATCTGTTTGGGTTGAAGATACATTTCAGTCTGAGTTTTCTATGATTCTAACAAATCTCTTAGCGCTGTGAGAAATGCGTAGGTGTACCAGGACATCGTTACCACGTTAGCTGGGTTAGGTTTTGGTCACACAGGTGACCAGTGCCAAGAAAAAAATTTTTAAATCTCCAAAAACACTATAAATAGTAAAAAAAAATAAACATCTTTCACCAGTATACTGTACTTTTACCAATTCTTTCTAGTTTTCTAGTTTTGTTTATTTGTTTAGATTTTTGCAGTGCAGTTTTGGTTAAAACTTTATTTGTCTTCCTGGCCCCCTGTTCAGCGATAAAGGAACAGAGTCATTCTGTATTTCAGATATATTACAAGCACTTCCACAAGGGGGATTAATACCAGCAAACAATCAAAATTCAAGTGTTTAACATACAAAAGGCTATGAGGGAATGTAATTATACTCATTTTCACATTTTAACTCCACAGCGGGGCGTTTAGCTTTTGGACCCATAACTCAGTCACCTGGAAATCAAGGCAATGACACATAATTTCCAGACTGCTTCAAAAACTCGTTTTAAAAAAGAACAGTTATCCTTCTCAATTATGTTACTCACTGATAGCTCACTACTGCGACATCAAAGTAAAAAAAAGCTACAAATTAAAAGGCACTCACTGGGTACAACACAAAGTACTTACAGTCAGGCACAAATTGACAGGGTTATGTAAAGCATACAGGGTTATGCAAAAGTTATGGTGTGGGCAAAGTCACTGCATGTTTTTGCACATTTTGGGGCACATTTTCTCTTCAGTAGAGTTTAACATATTGGGAAAAATGTGTGCCATTACTTTTGCACATGCCACATTTTATGTTCTGCTTTTTCCATAAATATGAAACTGTTCATTAAATGTTCTGTACAATAGCATACAAACCATTAACATAATGTGACGAGCTGGCAGTGGGACTGGCTCCCGTGAGCCTTTGGGGTTTAAAAATGGGGCCATTTGGCGGGGAAACTGTTTTCTGGCGGGAGAAAACTGTGTTGGGGAGGAGTTTCGCGGGCAAACTCCTCAGTTGGGGTGTAGCCAGCATTGAGGCTGGACGTAAGCTTGGTGTGGGAAGTTTTGGCTATTTGCAGGCTGTGTGGAAAAGCCAATAAAGCCGAGAATTTTGAAGATTTCCAGTGTCTGTCGACTCTCTTTCTCACGCTCGCCACAATAATGTATCTATAGATACCCGCCCGCTTCACTATAGGGAGTATGGTACAAATACAGTATATAAATACGTAAGACAGATAGACCACGCCTTCTTGGTGAGTGACCATTTAGCATTTGGAGGTATAATTCCTCCCATTAGATCCACCCCGAACATAAGATAATATAAACCTTTATTAGTCCCACAATTGGGAAATTTGCTACGTTACGATGTAACCAGGTTTGACGACCAGTGTGTTTTGCAAAAACCCCACCACCTTTCTGACACATGTGTTGTACTTTTGATAGGTGGCACCTTTTTTGCAGTATTCCCAAACATCTCTGTGTATCTCTGGCCAATAGGCTACCTCTGGCAACTGTCGGATTCATCTTCCTTCGATGCCCACTGAGAGGTTTGTCGTGGGTGAACTGGATGAACTGTTACAAGATAGTTGTTGGAAAAACAAGATGGAGGGGAGTGCAGTGTGACAGCTTAGAGGTTTTATGGTAGAGAAACTGATTGATTATACAGTAATGGCTGATATCTGGTGATGACTGTGCCTCTTCCCATAGAACAGAAATTCCAAGACTTCATGGACGTGGAGTACAGGAAAGCCATCTAAAGGGATCTGTGTTTAGGCCCCTAAAATCTTTTCAAAAGCAAGTCCATCCTTTTCCCCCACCAACACCACAGGAGATGTGCCAGTCTCCTGGTGACCTCTTCATCTACAGCTTGATGGTTATGGATAGGAATAGGGTAAGCCTTTTTCTGGATGGGAATGCCATCAGTAGTATAAAAACAGATGTTTAATTATTTGTGGTCCAACATCAACTCCTGCAGTAAATCTTAAGTCATCTTCTGAAATGTTAGCATTGTTAAGCAAGGATGGCATTACTCTTTGACTGCTTCTGATGCCTCTGATGAGGTAACAGATTTGCCACATAAAGACTGGTCTGGTAAGTTGGAGACGCTGTGCCCAGTGGAAAATGTTTACTCTTCCTGCCCAAAGGAGCATTGACTGAAAACAACCTACATGTCAGATATGTTCTGTCCTTTGCATGTTGGCAGAGTTGGGCAAAATTTATGATCTGCATCTTCAAAATAATACTTACTTTATATATAGCAGCTAAACCTATGAAGACATATGTTTGGTAAAACACACCATCTGCCTTTTCAAATATATTACTTTTATTTTATTCATGCAAATAATTTAATTTTGAAAAATTAACCTAAATAAGCTAAAATGTCTATGGTATGTTGGTGTCACATCCACCCGCAGAGAGAAGCGTCACCGGAGTTCTGAGCCTAAGGGGGTTCCCGTCGCCACGTGTAAGTCTGTTTTGTGCACGCCCATTGCCTAGCAACTCACTTATAAAGACCTTGTAAGTTTAGCTAATGTGTGGTGTCTTGTGATTGGTTGTGTGTGTCATGCCCCTTGTGTCTCTCCTGCTTAAAGGCCAGCCGATTCAGACCTACCACCGTGCTATCACCATCATTCTTCCATCATCCTTTGTTGGCTGTCTGCCCTCTCTACCAGTCATGTACAGAGCTTTCCCCGGAAGAGCTTTCCCCAAGGAAAGAACCAAAGAAGAAGCAGTACTGCAGTTTCTGGAAGGAGACTGAAGAAAGGCTCCCAACTCGAAGGTTTCCAACCTGAAAGTACTGACTTTTCTTCCCTCTCCAGAGCTACCAGAAAGATTCAGCCTCGTGGTCGTCCAGAGGAAGCCCGCTTCACTCTGGTCTCTGTGAGGAGGATTCTCATAAGGAAAGAAGGAGAATTTTGTTAAGTAAACTTATCAGTCGTCTCGGTCCTCCTCAACTAGAAGGGACCTTTCACAGGGATGTGACTTAGTTCAGCCGCTGGGGCCGAGAATTTGGGGTGTCATTTTGGTTCAGCTTTTTCTCCTATTTCTCCTACGTGGATTGCCTTTATTATAGTAGTTACCGAATCATTTGTAGTAATGATTGACTAAAATGATAGTTTTTGAGGGGTCAAATTCCAGTATGGCCATGTGTCAATTTCAAAGTGTTGCTAGTTTCACCGGTCAGAAGTCAATGGCATCAGAGTCAGCAGAAGCACCCCTTGATGGAACTCCCACCGGCAGTCCTCACATTCGTCTCTTCACATAAGTTCTCACAGAACATCACTGACCCATCCAGGAGGAACCATATATGCTGCAAATCACAGTGGATTATGAATGTCTTGAATGAGTGCATCCACAGGATGAAGCTGGTGGCTGTGCACCCCTCTGAAATGACTGATCCCAACACCCTCTCTCTGAGGCTGGGAGATTAAAAGGTTAGGTCCCTCCCTGAGCATCTTTTGGAGGAATACAGCACCCTGAACATGGAGGATAATGCAGTAGAACGCAAAGCAGATACCATAGCAGTGCAGGATTCATCACTGAATATTTTAAACGACTGAAGACTTATCCCAATGCAGATGAGGAGATAAAAGGGGCTGGGCAGCTTAAGAAGACCAAGGGTGGGCGGCCGAGCAAAAAGAGGGCAGTGATGTGCAGCCTGTGTGACAATACATACAGACTGGGCAAAACCCACCCTCGGATGATCTGGGTGGTCTGTCACTGGTCGCTAAGGAACTGTGGAGCAAATTCAGTGGGCTGCACCTGTCACAAAGTAGGAGGCAGGTTGTGGTACCCAAGAACTTCAGAGACACTGTGCTGGGGGTATGTCACAAGGCTGGCTTAGGACAGCCTCATGGGCCTATGCCCGCGGACCAGGAAGCAGAGACAGTGGCAGACACGATCAGTAGGTTTGGAACAGCTGAGAACATCCACAGTGACCTGGGCAGGAACAGGGTCCAGGGTTTTTCTGCCCCGTGTGGCCAGTTAGGCATACAGAAAACTTGCACCACGCCACAACACTCACAAAGCAATGATTTGGTGGAGCATTTTAACCACACAATGCAATAGCTATCCTCACTACTGACCAGCTGTGTGATTGGGACATGCACATTCCTCTTGTCCTAATGGCCTCCACCAACTGCACCCCTGCCCTACTGATGCCGGAAAGGGAGACACCTGCGGAGCTGCTTTTGGGAAAGCTATCAGAAACCATGTCTGAGCTACCGGGCCTGGCTGCAAACTGCAGAATCACTTGAAGAGTGCACAAGCTCTACATACAGACTGAGCAAAACCCACGCTCGGATGATCTGGGTGGTCTGTCACTGGTCGCTAAGAAACTGTGGACTTCTCCAGCGTGTTTGAGGGGTCAAATCCCAATTTGCTCATGTTTCAGCTTAAAACAAGTTTCTCCTCTCAGAAGTCAATGGCTTCTGAGAGATTCAGCAGAAGCACCCCTTGGTGGCTCTCTGGAACTCCGCTGGCAGCCATCACACCCGTCTCCCAGCACAAGCTTTCACTGATCATCACTGACCCATCCAGGAGGAACCATATGTGTCGGGAAACACAGTGGATTATGAATGTCTTGGACAAGTGCATGCATAGGATGGAGCTGTTGGCCCAGCTGCCCTCTGAACTGACTGATCCCGAGACCCTCTTTCTGAGGCTGGGAGAAAATACGATCAGGTCCCTCACATCTTTCGGTGTAATACCGCACCCTGAATGTAGACAGGAGCTTGTGGCAACATTAGAGGTCAGATCTGTTGTGTTGGAGAGGATGTTGATCACACATAGCCAGTGTTCTCCATCAGGTGTGTCTGGTGTATTTGGATGACATTCTTGTCCATGGGCGGTCCTTCCAGGTTGCAATAGATTCACTGGTGCTTGGGAGGACTGCAGCAGCGGGACTGAAACTACATCTTGATAAGTGTCACTTTATGCGGATCAAAAGAGAAAGTCAGTGCCATCATAGACAGCCAGTACCCTGTAATCAGAAAGCCTCCGTCTGGAGATGAGCCAGCCGCAAACTCAGCTGAACAGCCTGATCACAGAACACAGAAAGGCAGAGACAGCACTGCGCAAGATGCTCTGTTGACCTACATGGTGGTTTTGTCACGTTCCTCCAGGATCTTTCCAAGATGGCGCCAGTGTTGCCGGCTTTTTTTGTGTTTTTATTATTTTTAGCTTGTGTTTTGCGACATGTTCACCCGGGACTTGTGTATGATCGCCGGACCTTATTTAGAATTGTATTTTCCGCTGGAATTTTATCGTCTGCTGCTGAAGAGTATTGGAACACCTCTACTCCTTACCGGGATAGCTTGGCAGTGTGTTGGCAAGCTGCGCCGTTGTTGCTCCCTTCGAGGAGGAAACGCAGGAAGTGGGGCTGTCGTGGTGGACAGCTTGTCAAACTGAAGGCCATGGCGAGGAGTGCCCTTTCCGGTGGTTTACAGGTGAGCTGTTGGTCATCTGCTCGGTTTGAGGTGCCGTGGCGAGTGCTGGATCCAGTGGGTTCGTTGCTTGTTACTGTTGCCGGCTGCGTGTGGGAATACGGAGATCGTCCCCCTCCTTTCCAGCAGTTTAGTCGGAGAAGAGCCAACCTGTTGAGTCTTCGACCAGTAGCGAGAGCTACTCGCTCAATTAGAAATCTTAAGGATTGTTTGGCTGAAGTCAAGGCATAGATGGCAGAGAAGTTCCCGTGTCTCAATGAAAATAAAACAGAGGTAGTGTTGTTTGGCCCAACGGTCATGTTGATCTGTCCAAGGTTGACTGTGGTGAATTAAATTCCCACCTGAGTGTTTCTGCAGTCAGTCTTGGCGTGAAGAATGCTAATACCTTCTGCTTTGATGCTCATGTTGGTGCAGTGGTTTCTTCTTCCTTTTTTCACTTAAGAAGCTTGGCTAAAGTAAAGCCATTTTTGACTAGAGGCGATCTAGAGACTGTTGTTCATGCCTTCATTACCTCACGCCTAGACTACTGTAACTCTGTCTTATTTGGAGTTAGTCAGAGTACTGTAGCTCGCTTACAGCTTGTTCAGAATGCTGCAGCAAGATTTTTGGAGGGTAAGCGAAAATATGAACATGTGACACCAATTCTGGCTGCTCTACATTGGCTGCCTGTCAATCTTAGAATTTGTTTTAAAATTCTTTTACTAGTGCTTAAAGCATTGAATGGGCTGGCTCCGGCCTATCTGACTGACTTGCTGCAGCCATACGTCCCTGTTCGGACACTCTGATCCGAGAACCAGCTGCTGCTTTTGGTTCCCAGAACTCGGCTGAAATCGAGAGGGGATAGGGCGTTCTCAGGGGCGGAGACAAAACTATGGAATACACTTCCGTTATCTGTTAGGCTCTCCTCATCAGTAGCGGTTTTTAAAACAAGGGTGAAGATCTATTTTTATGATCTGGCTTTTAACTCTGTGGGTTAACTGTTGTTATTATTTTATATGATTGTACATTGATTGTAATTATTATTCTAATTGTGTACAGCACTTTGGTGACATGATTCATGTCTGAAAGGTGCTCTATAAATAAAGGCTGAGTTGAGTTGAATTGAGTTGTATGTGTGTATGTTTAGTAGGGTTCTATATCTGATGCATGCTCATTACCCTGCAGGCATTTTCCTCAACAAAACAACAGCAGACTGTAATATAAAACTTGAATAAGAAATATGATGCAAAAACAGGTAAAGCTTCAAATGTGAAAGACTTGGATGTTTTTCTTATAGCAATGATTCAGACAAAAATGTCATTTGCTCAATCGTCCCATTTTCCTAAATGCAGTCGATCAACCACAACATGCTTGGTTTGCCTCTTTAGTTTTAGCACTGGAGATACAAAGTAAACATCAGACACAGTTCCTGCATAATTAAGTGGGTAAACAAAGTGGTTCAGAGTGGGTTTGGTGTGAAGTTATTCTATTAAGTGGTAATGAATGCGCTGTCTGTTGCCTGAACATTCTTTTACAAGAGGTTTGAAAATTTTGAGCCCAAGACTAAATGCATTCATGGAGGAGGGATATATGCAGGTTGTAATGGTGCAAAATAGTCCCTGAAGAGAATTGATTTAATTCCAATTTACCAATATTTTACCATCATCACCATTGTATATAAACACTCTGGTGGGTTCAGAATGTAAATAAGTGACTGCATTTAGTGCTAGATATGTGACCACTGGTTCCATTTGGAACATCCATTCCAAACACATCCACATGCTCTGAATTACTTTGTATATATTTCAACCAATAAATGGTGCAAAATCATTTGGCTGACGCTCTTATTCAGAGCGACTTACAATCATTAGTTACAGGGACCGTCCTCCTGGAGTATCTAAGGGGTCTTACTCAAGGACACAATAGAAAGGAGGGTTTGAACCTGCGGCTTTGAGGTCACAGGCAAGTGTTTTACCCACTAGGCTACTACCACCTTTTGATGTGCTATTGACTGACTGTATGTTGTAAGCGTTTGTGCGTGTGGGTTATATTTGAGCAGACAGAGTTGGAGGAGGCTTACAAGGAGAGGGCTGAGCTGAGAGAGCTGCAGGAACACTATGCTAAAGGTGGAACACTAGCAAACCAATTCCTTCTAGTTTCTCTTTGTCTCTTTGCAGCTCAGAGTTTTTATATGCATGTATACAATTTTGGTCATTAGAATTTTTGGCCAACCATAACGTTCCCTCTAGGTTTTCTCCAGATATCAAATCTCATGGCTTTTCATTCATGATCACTTGTGGTTTTGATGGATCTGTTATCAACTTCTGACCTGAGATCATGAACAATATCTGCCCGATCCTGGACATACAGCTGGATCTGGAAACAAAAACAAAAATTTTATTACATTTGAATGACATTAAAGTAAAAATGTGGATTTCTAGTTGAAAAACACTTCACAGATATACACCACCGTCACAACTGGTAGAGTCTACAAAAGTTTCTTTCATTGACCCTTGTTGGGGGTTACACTGCAAAAGCAGGAGCATTGCACTTTTCTTTGCTTTAGGGTTTTGGGCTTTAGGGCTCTTTCAGAAAGTGATCTACTGTCTACTAGCAAATACAAAGTAAACTAAAAAAGCTGATTTTTGTTTGGGTCGGGTTAATTTCAGTCCATGAAATCATACAAATATTCAGTGGCTCTGATGGTTACTGAAGGGCCTGCCTTCTTTATGATCTGTTTAGTCAGCACTGAAAGTAAGATACTTGGCCACTTCAGTTTTTAAATTAAAAACATTTTTAAAAAGTCCACGGTGAATCCTCTCCACTGAAATGCAAGTAAGTAAGGCCAAAATAATTACATCATTCACATTTACTGACATTTTTCTCTTTGCTTCAACATGTAAAAATTCTAGAATCAGTTCTTTTAACAAAATGTATTTACTTAAGGAATGAGTGAAAAGTAATGAAAAAAAAATTAACCAAATTAAATCCCTTACTCTGTCCAGCTGTTTCAGGGTGTCGTCAACATTGACTCCCTCAGCTCCATTGGTGACCCCACCGGTAATGTAATATAGATTGAGAGTCACAACCTTTATCTGGCCCAGCAGAAGTGTCTCTTTGGCAGCTGTTGCTTGGATGTGGTTCCACGTGGATTCCTGTAATAAACACTAGCGGTTATTTTGAGGAATACTCACATATACATGCAATTATTACACAAAATTATGTTCAGTGGAAGCCCTGTGGATAAACCCACAAGCTGCATGAATAAAAGTGAGAGACTACAGTAAACCATTGTGTAAATGAGTACAGATAGATATACAATACTGTGCAGAAGTCTTAGGCATCTGTGCCAATTGTTTGAAACCATTTATATCAGCATTGGGTTTGTTTCTGCCAGCAAAAACACAAGAGAACATTAGAATAAATGCAAACAAACAAGAAAGCCGTAAAAAGTATCAAGATTTATTTTTTTCCAAAAAGTAGTTGCTATTTTGTGAGCTGGTTAGAAGAACACAGGTTTGGTTCCAGATTTCTGCTCGATGCATCCAGTCACTGTGTGGATTTATAAAGTTCTGTAAGCAACACACCTACACACATCTGATGGAAGCTACAAATAATGCTGGGCTTCCATGAGGAAGGAGGTCTGGAATTGGTCAAGCAAACATTTTGCCATACATGAAACTATGGTTTACTGCAATAATGTTATTTGTATTTATTGTAAAATTAGTGTTTTAAAACAAACTTAACACTACTGCCCAGTAGCAAACAGCTTTAAAGTATAATTTTCTCAGGTGCCTAAGACTTTTGCACAGTACTATATATATGGCTCATATAAATTGGATTCATCATTTAATCATTATTAAATTATTACTAATAATTATTATTTATGAACGTAACAAGCCACTCCAGGTAGTACATTTTAAAAAGTACAGCAAAACGGCAGTAATGTGTTTAAAAGAAGCCTGAGAGTGGACTTGTGAAGGTTAGTGTGGAAGTAGATCATACCCATCTGAGGGCCTGGGAAAGGATGGTGTCCAGTTCAGTCTGTAGCTGAGAGAGTGTGTTGTTGTAGTGCAGCAACACCGTGCGTCTCTCACTGATGTATCTTCTCAGCATGACCCCCTCTCTCTCTCGCTCACTCTCCACCTCGCTCTGCCGCTTCAGCAGCTGCTCCCGTGTGCACACCAGTGTGTCGAAACGGCCAATCAGCTGCCCAATGTCCTGAAACTGAAACACAAAAGTCATGGAAATATGTGTGTGCACGTCTACAGCCTATCAAATATTCTTTTAAAGGCTGTTTGGCAAAAAATAAATCTTTCTTGCATTTTTTTCCTTGTCTTTGTTATCCATTTTCTTATCAATTATATTGGGTTCCCGAGGTTCACTTCTGTGTGTTTATGTATCAAAAACAATAAGTAATTTTTATATAACCTTCCAACCTATAAGTATCCCTTATGATTAAACAGTTACTCTGCCTTTAGGACTGAAATTGAAATTATATCTGATTCTGTATTACACTATTATTAAACAATCTGTGCTGAAATATGTAACAAAATGTTACTTTGCGAAAAAAACAGCTGTTTGTAAAACATAAACTTCCATTTGCTAGCAGATACCAGGAACAGCACAGTGTTAAATCATTTTCATATATTTAATTCCTATAGCTCTCTAATAGCATTTGAGTTTTTACAGACTATCTGTAGGAACAACACTCTACCTCACTTCAACTCCACATCACTTCAACAGGAATGAGAGGGGCTGATCTTATGGAGTGGGAAGGACTAAGTGCTGCAGTCTGAAAGGGCTGGGCTAGTGTGTGGTAAATGAATGAGAGTGGCCGGACTGCTGCAGGTTGAGTGGGTGTGACAGAAGAGGAGTAGGCTGAAAACAAGTATAAATGGATTTACAATTGTAACATCACAACCATATATGGACTGGAAAACTTCTAACTCCCTTATCTACAAAAACAGGATAGAAACATTTGTGAGCCCTTTGCTACTAAACTTTATGGAGAAAGATGCTGTGAGTTTGTCAAGTGTTTTTTATTCGACATAACACATGTACAGAGTGCAGCAAACCTTACCTTCTTAGATGTCTTGAGGACCGTATCTAAAAAGGTCCAGTAGATCCTGCTGCGGTTCACTCGTGCCTGTATTTGCTCCTTCTTGGCCAGCAGGTCGGCAATGTTTCTCTGCAACCGCTGCACTTCCAGCTCTCTATCTCTCACAATAGCCCTCTCTGCCTCTGCTTTTTTCAGACCCCGTTCTCTCTTAGCATCATTCTCCTAAAGCAAGAGAAAGAGAGAGAGAGAGGTAGAGAGGTGCATAGTTCCATACCAGCATGTGCATCACGGTGGATCAAACACTTCTTGGGGCATTTTTACTTACTATAAGAAATTTGTCGAATTTCAGTAAAGAGTCCTTGAGTTTTTCTTCTTTTTCCTTCAATTCGTTCTTCCTCTGTCTCAGACTCTCTTTCTTTACCTCAAACTCCTATTAAATACCCCCCAACACACACACACACACACACACACACACACACACACACACATACAGAGATGTTTAATATTATATTTATTAATATATTAAAACGGATCATTAAAATATCCCTCCAATCAACAGGATGCTTTATTTGTATCAAGTCAAGTCAAGTAGAGCTTTATTGTCATATACATATAGCTATATACACTGAGTACACAATGAGATGAAATATCAACCTCTGTGTACTGAATGTACATGGCTGGGATGACAATAAAGCTCGACTTGACCTGATATCATAATTGACTGGGTATCATACCTCATTTCACTTCATTCATTATCATTCATCTTTTCACTTTAAGAAGAAGTTCCACACAGACTCTTAAGGCTACTTCTACCATGCACGGATTCAAAACCCAAATTCAGTGCAGAAACACACCACTAGATGGCAACATCCAGCACAGTTCGCTTTCTCAAGGTGTAGATATTTATTATACTTCTTGTTCTTAATAACTCAAACAATGACTAAAACACATTTAGACACTGCGTCTCCCTAAAGCCTGGAAATTATTTTAAAAATCCTAGCAAATTATTGTAGGAGGAAAACACAGGGATAAAGAGAGAGAGAGATAGAGATAGACCAAGAGAGATTTAGAAGAATCACCTTTATTATGACATATAATACCCCTTTCTCACTCGTCAAAAGAATACTCTTAAGTAGGGACATATTATGCAAAACTGATTTTAGATATAATAGGTCTATGGGCTATAAAAAACATGTTCGTGAATTTCTTTGCACAAAATCACTCTCACATAAAGAGATCTCACAAACTTTATTTTTATCTATTTCAGTCCCTTTCAAGATGAGCCGTTTAAGGGCTCTGTAACTTTTATGCAAATAAGCATAGGCTGGCCACACTCCACCCACCCCATGCTGCTAAACGAAACTAACAAGCAAGTTCATGCTTAACTGCAATAGAAACACAAAAGTCATTATTTGAAAGTACTTGTAGTCACAGATCCCTCAACAACGCTGAAGTTAGCTCCTTATTCACAGCTCCTTATTAAAATTTTTGATACTGATTGTTTCGGGGACATGGCCATTGAAAATGAAAGGAGCCATGTAGTTCTTCAGTTTTCTTTGTCTTGGGGAAAGTGTAGGGATTTGTGCTGTTCTTTGCAGCAACAACACAACATTTCATGTGGAAACTGAGTTTTGCCTTTAGCCATAGTGCACAGCGTCTTATGCGTGGCGGATCTTCAACTAATCTAGTGGGTGGGGGCTCGACAGATGAGGGGTGGTTGTATGCAAATTTCCTCACAATGGGCTGTGATTCCTGACACAAAATCTTTCTATTGATTCTCCAAAAAAATTTCACACTTGGAGTGTTTATAGGTGCAGTAGAGACCCAAATGCAAATATAAAGGATGCAAAAAGTGAGTTCTGCAAAATATGCCCCCTTTGAAATCTACAAAAGATAGCTCACTCCACTGACAAAAAGTTTGTTATCCATTCACACTAACGCAAGCATCCATGGCAACCCTGAAACCACAGAGCCCCCCAATAACAAATCTTAATTTAACCCCTGGCTAAAAAAGATCAGTCACCTCAGCCACTGAAAAACAGAGAAAAATATATATATTTAAGTAATATTTAGTTAGAAATAAGCATTAGCTAATATCTGATGGCCTCGCAGCCAGGATCAGTGGGGTGGATTACAACATATGCTTGTGAAATGTAGTTAAAGTATCTACCTCTCTCTGTGTCCTCAGAGCTTTGTCGGTTTGCTTAATCTCTTTACGTTTGTCCAGCAGGCGTGTGGCTCCAGTCCGCAGGTCCTCCTCCGGGACGGGCAGACTGCTGGACAAGCACAATCAGAGACCAGTCCAGTTTAATGACCTTCACTGGCTGGACAACAGCAATTATAAGATGACAGTACCAGACCAAAACACACAGATATACATAAAAATGACATTTGTTCCCCATCACCTGACTGTGATATCATATATACTCTACTTAAACGTATTCTCTGCTCCCAAAAACACACAGGCCTATATTCAGACTGTAGTGACAGTCCAACAGTGGCATGTAAGGTAGATTAAGTCTGTACTCAAGTTAAGTTAATGTGTTTACAGTGTGCAGTGGTCAGAACCTACCAGAAGTGTATTCGACCCCTACACATTTCTTCGTGTCATTGACTTACTAGTAAGATTTTTGGCTCGACATTTCTATGACTTAATTGTATGCATTTTATGGCTATTTTGACTCTGTAGTTTGGAAATATATCTCCAAAACTCGTTCATTCTGTATGTAGTGACCAGTACCGATCAGAAGTGCACCAAGAACGAACAACCTACACAATATTAGCAGGGTGTTAAAGTTATGGTTGTCTTGTATGAATTCAGTGTTTTATTGAATTAAAGTTATATTTTCTTGTGTATATCATGTTTTTTACCCGTCTTTTAAGCCTTTTCGCCTGACTGGAGTTAGGGCTTTGTGCATTTTTGTGGATATTTTGAAGCTCATGACGCATTAAGGCATAAAGAAGCAAACAAACTCACAAAGTTTCTGGAACAAAAATGAGCAAAAAAAGCCTCGAATACAAGGTACATTAAAATGGTCTTACTTTAAGAGGTGCTCTTGGAAAACCGTACGAAAGTAATCTTCCAAATTCACCGCCATCTTTCACTCCTGTTTGGAAAAAAGTTTGAGTTTGACTGCTCAAACTTTAGTGTTTTCGTTTCCACGACAACAGTCAGACAAAACCGCGCTTCTGCTGTCACCCTGTGGTTAAGGCGGGTTGTCACAACCTTACTTTAGTTTCTCCTCTTTTTATTTTTTTCTGCTCCTTATTTTTTAATCTCCTTATTTAATCCCTCAAACGTAGTTTGTACTGGAGCAGTATTACAGAGGCAAAAGTAATTCAGGATGGGTTTGGACTTAAATGAATCAGAAACGTGTCCCAATTATTCACAGTGGAGTGGGAACAGACGTCTGCCTCTAAAAGCTGCCTCTAAAAATCCATTCGTGGTGGAGGCAGTGCTTGAAGTGGGCCGGAACGCAGCGGAACGCAGTTCCGGAACTTCTGTATTTTCGTCTTTTGGGTTCCGC